>NNCF01135772.1:0-69578 GCA_002313205.1 Laupala kohalensis | reverse complement strand
TATATATATATATATATATATATAAGGAAGATCATTGTTAACACAACGGAATCCTTGAAAGTGGTAGAGGGTACCACGGCGCCATCTTCTTCCCAACCAGCAATTCGTGGCTCGTTGCCATGACGGCGGTGCAGATATAAATGAAGAGGTAGTGCGCAATCTTCGACGAGGTCAGACCACCACTGTCGCTGATCCTATAACAGTGGTCCATATCTACCGCCAAACACTCACATCGCATTCTCAATGTTATATTTAGCATGACAAACATTTTCCTCTACAGAACTGCAATTATAACCATGATGGTAATATAATGATAGCTAAATCGTTTAGATATACAATATTTCTAAGCTTTTCTAAAAACAAACATTCAATATGAGGATGAACATAATGATGAGAAACATTGATAAACGAATCAAATTCATATATTCAGATTAATATTGTTACTAATCAAGTACATCTTACGTAGAATTTAAATTTGCGACCAATCACATGGTATCTAGTGTTTATCTTAGTAGTTATCATTCCTCATTTACGTCCGATAGAAAACAATAAAGTCATAAACATTTTGAGTCGAGAGAATTTGACAACAACACCCATTTTGAATAACCATGATTCTCAGAATATCCTTTATCTGTCTCTTTCTCCATACGCCTAAACGCAGAGGTTTTGACTAAACTAATAAATGAAATTCATGCATGCTACGACGCAACCTGAGCGAAGAAGATTTTTCCAGTAATCTACCAATGCCAATGTACCAAGCGCACGGAGAATACAGATTTGTAAAACTGAAACCAAAGACGGAGAAGACAAAAATAGATAGAAGAACCGAAAACTTACATATAATTCGTATTTTTGTATTCGTATAAATTGATGTTATATAACATTAATTCGCTTCTATAATTTTAATGTATACATGGTGATTATTTCCATATTTATATAAAGTTAATAACAAAGAATTAGTGAGAAAGTTTTGTACTACTGTTGTATCGTTCAGCTCACATGAAATACTGTTTCCTTTTAAAATAATTATTTCAAGTTTTCCGTGTTGAATTGAATAGAAGTATTCCCTAAGAGAATTATTGAAAAATATGTTTAATAAATTCGAAACAATTATTGGAGTTTGTTATATAATTTGAGCTTTAAAAAAAAGAAAAATTATAATTTAATATGTAATCAGTAATTTATTTAATTCAGTTTCAACATTTCTCCTTCTCTGGTGATTGAAAATGAATAGCGGAGGAGAAAATCCATTTTAATCCAGGATTTCGAATCCGAGGGTTTAATACCTGGTAGATGGAACCTTGAATAGAATTGGTTTTAAGGGAAGAGTGATCCTTTTAATCTCAAGGTTTAAAAGCTTTCGATGGCTCACCTGCTTCTACCTACCTTACACATGTACGACGTTCCGTAAGGGATTATGTCGAGCTCAAGCTACTGGACGATTCCAATGTCTTCCAATTCCTTCTCTCATTTTCTCTCTACAAGAAATTATATTCTTAATTTTAAAGAAAAATATTGTTTCTCCTATATGCAAGACAAGTACTTTTCTTCAAAAAAAAACCCTTTCTATCATAGATATTGCAAAGCGAGGTAGTAATACATATCTGAGATAAGACCAGAACAATGTGCAATAGCTCATTTCGTTTGCTAAAACTTTACCCTTTTTTCTAGAAAGACTGTTTTATTACATATGAGTGACATATAGGGCATGTCAAGTAAAATAATATGGTAGGAAAACAATTTTTTATTAATAATACAACCGAGATTATTTTGAGATACGACTTCGTCACATGTACCACCATCACAACCAAAAGATATGTTTCCGATAAAAGAGAATGACCAGCTCCGCTAATCGATGAGTTTATTTCTGAGAAACCAATCTTGACAGGAAATATGTGGGAAAAATGTCTAAATATCCGAGGTTAATTGATTCCATTAAGAAGCCATGGCATGCCCAGGAAGTAACGGCAATTCTCATGGTAATAATCGTACATAATATTGACACGTATGTGACTCCAGTGGCGTGGAGATGCGAAATTTAGCTTCTCCTTTCATTTTTCTGTACCCAGAAGAGTACATAGTGTTGTTTGCATGATACTTTAATTTATATTAGTTGTATTTGGCTCGTTTTTGTACTGGGTGAAATGTCAGAAAATTCATTTTCTCTCATTAGAATTCCATATTTGAACTGCGATATCATTCAGTTATCTTCAACCAGTGGACCGTAGATCACACACCTTCTAGTGATCCGCGAAGATAAATCTCAGAATAATGATATAATGTAATTATTTTCAAAACCCTGGTGGTATTCATTATTTGTCTAACAATTTTTGATGCGATGAAATACATGGCATGGGGAGTGCTCTGCTACTTAAACATGATTTGGATTAATAAATTGTGAATGCAAAGATGATGAATCGTCGGAGATCATTGACCTGGAGGACTTCGCAGAAACTCCAGCTGGAAATCTCCCTGTTCAATCAAGTGTGGGATAAGTGCATATAAACAATTATTTCCGCTTTGATACTTGTTCCGGAGAGATAGTGTAGCTCTTCAGCGTGAAAAGCACTCGAAATTTCCTCTCGTATAGACCGTCCACTTCTTCCATGCCCTAATTTAGTGCATCCTCAGATCATCACCATTGTGGCATCACCACAACACGAGCGACGAGTATGCGTCTGGTCCATTAGGACTCGTGCCAAGCGTCGGTAACCGAACGCTTGGAATGTTACGACGGTCACGAGAACTGAAGGACGACGTCCTATTTCACATTTATTACCACCTCCTACGACTTCATTTTAAAGACCCATAATCACGAAGAAATTTCTCTCTCAAATATTTTTCATTCTTGGAGTTCACATTTGAATGTCGTTTTTAATACGTCATTCGGAAGTAAAACTATCTTACCCGCCAGTAGATAAAAAATATTTTCTTAATGAAAAAATAAATTGTATGTAAATAACAACACAGGCGAATTTAGTCATATCGGAAACTTCTTGACTACGTTCCTACGCAATAGTTGCGTTGAGAGGAATTTGTACTGAATGTCACATCTTTCTCTCGTTGGGAAGCATTTTATTGCTCGCATAATTTGCCGTTTCCGCTGTAGCTATATTAGACATTCCGAAGAGTTCCAACAGAAATTCTTACGAAAACAAGGTTCTCAAATTTAAAAAAAAAACACTGTTGGAGAATCGACTTTTGTGTTTCATTCTAAAACATTTTATGCAGTGCTATCTACTAATGAGTTTTTAAGGTCTTATATCTTTAAGATTAAGCTGCGCACAGGTATCATACGATTCTCGTCTAAAACTGTTATTTTTGTTTACATAGCAGGGTTTCACAAAGCTTCAACCTTATGTTTACTTTGGCCTATCTTTATATCACATCGTATTGTATTTTTTTTAAATACAGCTCTTTGAGTTTCATCTAAATCTATGTATTTATTTTTGAAATAAATATTCCCGGCACACGTAAAATTATTGCTCGCTTAATAGCATTAAATAAAAAAGTATTAAATTTTGGTGCAAATTTTATTAACGAACATAACTGATATTTTTGTACATTTCTAATATAATTTATTAAGTACACCAATGAAAGTGAATTAATATTATTTGCATTACAGTCATACAATATAAAAAGAAAATTATTGAAGGATCTCGCGACACAAATGTGAATGACGATAACGTATTTATAGGACATCGACGCTGCTTGGGAATTTAATCGTTTTGATTTCGTGATTTTATGCTTATTTTCAGTTATTTCGATGATTATAACATTTTGACTAAAAGCAAACTCGAATACTTTCTCTACGAGTCGTTCGCAATTAATGGTTATCGGAAATTTTACATAAGTAGACGGATATTATTGAAGTCACTTGAATAAAATAGAAGATGCATACGTCAGAACATGTTTATTCATTCACGTGATGTCACACAAATACGCACTCATGAAATGATAGAGCATGTTTTGAACATCAGGAGTGATGATAAATAAGGGAAAGTTATATATGCTGATCGGACAATTAAGTACATCGTAACTTGACATCGGTTTCCCTACTTAAATGTTTATTCATTTCTGTGGTAAATGGTTTCATACTTGTCATTTAATTTTTTATATGACTCGAATAATATATGTAGTACTGAAAGTATATTCACCCTAATTATATGGAGAGATACTATAAAAAATTGAGAAAATATGTGGTTATAATATTCGCTCAAATTTTAAATCAAATTGAACGTATCAATAAATGGTATTTTGATGTACTTTAATTACTATAATGTACTATACTTTAATATACTATAATCAAAGTTTAATACATCAACTCTTCTAAATGTAATAGTTTCACAAAATCATATTATGAAATTTGATTTCATCCTGGACGGTATTCTGGGAATTACAATTTGTCACACGTACGATAATGAGTAAAATTATTTGGAAGCTATTTACCATTAGAATAATGGAGTAAGTCATGCATGTAAAATACCACGAAAATACTAATTTAATTTGACGCTGTAGTTTAATTAAAATATCTCAATTTATGTTTAAGATTACTTTTCCAGGCTTGCAGAAGAGATGTATTTTTTGAAGGTAACAATTCCTCCCATTTTTGTTCTTTCGTTATGTGAATCGTGAGTATTTTCGAAAACATTTTCCCTATCCTTTCGCGATGTACCTTTCCTAAAAGTTTCGCTCTCGCAATCTACCTAAGTGACTTCGTCATTGTGACGCTGTAGAAAATACATCTTCCGTGCAGTGAGATGAGCACGCATTCTGTTCTATGAAGACACTCTAATTTTTTGAAAAAGAATGGGACTTAAAGCGTTGGATAGGGGGTGTCAAAAATTTTCAGGACAAAATTTTTTCACATATTTCACGGTAGGATTTACCCATTTGTTCAGAAGCGGATGGTTTATAGTTATCTCATAAAAAAACGTATGGATTTAGTCATCAGTTAATGACATTTCGAATTAAGATGAAAATAATTTTCATAATTACTATTTAATAAAATTTCTGAACGCATATTAACTGTCACATTATTTGAAATAGAGTACAAATTTTATACAACAGCTTTCGTATTTCCTGTTTCCATGATACCTGTCAATAAAATACACATCATTATTTATTATAGTATCGTATAGAGAATTTCAATTTTTTAATTCATATCTTGATAATGTGTGCAGTTGACAGCATTGATGTTCATATTGAATTTCATTATATTTATACTGTAATATTGAAAGATTAACATGGCCACAGGATCTCTCTTTTATTTAATTTCAACCCATGATTCCGTGTCGTGGGTGGTAAATAAAACGAATTCAATATCACTAGGGGCAGACACTAGAACGAATAATGAGCAAAAGAGTCAAAGCAAACGCTTAGTAAATTTATTTAAGCAAAAAATCAAAAATATTGAAATATTAGAGATAAATACACATTAACGTTTCACAAAAGTACGACATTTCCCTTCTGTAATACTATTGCCCCTTATACGTTTTCGTTTTAATCTTGCACAATAATTATGGATGAACTTCATACACAACACCAAGGCAAAACGAACAAAGAAATTAAGTTTGAATCATCTAGCAGAAACAGATAAACTTAGCCCATCTTGATCACAGTAATTTTAAATTCTTCCTATTATTATTTCAAAGTTTTTTTTAACAGTAAACGTCTTGATCATGAGATGGAAGGTATGTACTCCAGTATTTTATGTCTAGTATTTTAGAAATAACCAAAATCATATGTTGAAAAGATAATATTTGGCGTAGTAATTAATTATCCCAACAAAGTTGCCCTATAATTAATTACCCCAACTGTCAAATTACCTCAGTAGGTTTTAATGAAAAAATGGCAATTTTTGAAGTAACATGTAGGTGCCCTGGTTGCAGAAACACGAAGGAAAGCTAATAAAACGTTATTTGTACTGGGATTCATTAAAATTTTAAATAAAATTATCCGGGATTCCCAACTGTCATGGCGGTGTCCCCCAAGGTACAGCACTTGGACCAATTTTCTTCTTAATGTATTCTCCCGGAAAACAGTTATGTTCCAATTATTCAACATTTAATAAGACGAAACAAGGCACCTATGAGCCAAGTACATAAAATTTTCCGCATTATCAAAATACAAATCATTTATGTTACGAATACCTTTTATTTGCATAGGGTAAAGCAATTCTTACACAACACTATATGGTCTTAAAATTGCATTATTTTACACAAAACTACATAACACCAGATTACCCAAAGGTCTAAGCACCCTTAACCCCCTCGATTGCCATTTTTAAAAATTAAATCCTGCTGAGGTAATTCGGCAATAACTAAAAATTGACACGATGGATCTTTCTGGGGACATCGGCATCGTTCTCAGCATAAAAAAAACGTCGAATCCATATACCTGGGTCTCAGGTATAGATAATTTTCTTTTTTGAGGAGCTGCGTAATCAAAATCGAAATACTTTATTAATAGTACCGGAGTGGCTGTCAATAATTTACGTTGTCTTCTTCATTGGCCTACAATAAAATATACAGAAATATAAGGGTATGGGGGGGGGGGAAATAGTACGTCGGAGCTAAGAATATTGCTTTAATTATTATGTTTAATTTATTCACAGATTGTTTTAATTATTATAATAAATTATTTTTAGATTTTAAAAATCTACTTAAATAATTCAATTATAGTCGCTTATTAAACAACTATTGAACAGTTAAAACGTTTAATAATTGTTAACCCATTGTTTTTCATAACCAGTTTCTGTTTTAACCATTCATTTTTATTTCAAGAAAACTGGCATACTAACTTATTTATTTCCATATTAGGGACATCGAGTTATAACCCTGCACCCAAAGCGTCTCACAAGAATATTTCACCCTAATTTCGTTCCCCGAGTTCATTTTCTTCCTTACGATTCGGAGACAGCACGAATTGAAATCAGTCACCGAAATCGCGAGGACGAGCGTTCGTTCTTCCCCACGACTTTCTTTCCTACCAATAACTGGTGCGCCAAATCGCTGATCTTGTATAACGAGATTTAAAACAATGCGGTACCATCTCTTTCCAAAATTCTGCCGTCTCAGCTACTTTGCCCTTATCTCAACCTCTCAATATCCTCGTCTACCTCGTCGCTCCCCCTAAACAAAAGACCCTTTCACCCTTTCTCTCGGTTCTTCTCCAGAAAATTGATTTTACTTTCCAAAGTTTAATTTCACCGACCATAACTTCCACGTATCATGAAACGTCATATTACTATGTAAAAGAGAAATTTAATTATTTAGGAAAGGAAAACTGTCAGCAGTCAGAGAAACGTGCAATACGTGTGCTTTGAGAATATACCAAATAAAAGTTTAGCGCTGTTCAACTTATTTTAGCCCGACGAAAAGAAACTAATGGTCATATTTATTTCTAACACTATATTTTGATTCTCGTAAACACATATATATATTATTTCAATCTGGAAAAATTAAATAGTATATTCATTTAGTTAAAAAAATAATTTTTAATATTTAGTATTATAATAAAATATTTTCATATTGTATTGTATAACAGAGTTATTGCGAACATAATTTTATATTTTCTCTTACTGAACAAGCTGTCAAATATTAATTCCGACAAAGGTGTACCTCTCACAGTTTGATGAAATATTTGATGTAACATGTACTATGAATTGCGGGCCGAAAAAAAAGTTGCGCGGACCGCATAGTGCCCGCGGGCCACCATTTGTACAGCGCTGTTATAGATACCTAAATATTAGCTAGGCTGTTTAAAAAATACCAATGAAAAGACGTGTTTAACTAACATAGTGTAGAAAACGGTACAGAAGTTATGTAGATTTTCGGTGAACATAATTGCCATCTTACTATCCTTATCTTGCTTTATACGTTGTAATACTTATGGTACGCATTGCCACTTTTGTTGGCCAGCTTCCTTCTATTTTTAAGTTGCGTGTGTGTTGTTACCATCCGCGCTTTTATTCAGAATTGTTTGACCATGGAGAACTTGGTTATCTTTTAGATATTGACTTTTATTTTGGGATCCATCTAACAGATATGACAAACAATTACAACATATATCAATGACGATTCAACACGAATTACTCTCACGAGGGTGAAGTCACGGAACGTTAGTAAAAAGAAAAATACTCTTTAAGCATTGCAGCCAT
Source organism: Laupala kohalensis (assembly GCA_002313205.1). Lineage (NCBI taxonomy): Eukaryota > Metazoa > Arthropoda > Insecta > Orthoptera > Trigonidiidae > Laupala > Laupala kohalensis. The sequence continues at coordinate 61,417 of NNCF01135772.1, read as the reverse complement.
CAGAAGAGTAACAACCAGAAAATGCAAATTTGACGAGCTTTCCAACATCTAAAATAATCTTAATATTAAGTTAAGTTTCTTAAATGAAACGGGTGGATTTGTTTACTCTTCCTATGTATATATTTCTCGTTTCGGCCAACTAAGGCTAATTAATGACCTGTGCCCGATATTACGTGAGTTTACTCTCGAGACACTTCGTGAAATAGAGTTGAGATGGAATCTACATTGTCGTATCGGAGTATTTTAACTGCTTGTAGGTCAAAGGTAAGCTTGTCAATTATCACAGTTATATAGATTCTCGTAGAAGTGAACAACTACAATTTTTTCTTGCCCCGACGGGAATCGAACCAGAGAATCGAACGCGCTAGCCTTGAGTTACGGAAGGGACCCTTCCTCAGTTGATTAATACTGAAGTAGTACTGAAGTATACACAAAAGTCACCGCCAAAATAGATTTCTCATTGTACAATAAATTCACTCAAAACATTTTCTGAATCGTGTTACGGGAGTATTGAAGTGATTCCAGCTGGTGAGGAATCACAATTAGGCATTATAAAAAATTATGCCCAACAATGAATTTCGGCAGTTTTGAATTCACATCAGAGTACACTCCGTGTGTCACAAGAAATTGGGAAATGTGTCCTTATTTTTATTATGTTTTACAATCTTACGAAATATACAAGTCACATTCACTTTATTAATTTATTATTTTCATTATTTAATAAAGTATTTGTAATATACTGGAAATTAATGCGAAGTAGCTAATATTTCTGAAAAATTGCTTAATAATCACAATTTTTGTTCTCTGAGACATTAAACACAGTGCTCAAGGACACATCGTTATAGAATAATTACAATCGATCATTTAAAATGATGAAATTAATTCACGTTTTTTTTAATTGCCTGAAATCATTATGGATTTACCTAAAGACTTCCTTTGAATTTATTATTTTTCGAAATGAAAGCTCAGCCCTTTTTCTATTTTTCTCTGTACTAATAATTGTTACAATCCAATTATTTTCTGCTGAAACATTGAATTTAAATTTAATTGATACGTTCTCATGCGATAATGAGGAAATCCGTTTTTGACTAATCAACCCAGTTATTACTTGCAGTCATTGTGAATCCATTGCACTTGCTGGAGGAGGGTCTGTCCCATTTGCTTTGGAATGAAGGATGTTCCCAACCGCCGAAGGTCTATTCCTCTCTAACTGTGTCAGTCAACTTTCTTTTTGCTATTGCATTGATTTATTCACTGTGATTCTATAGCTTTTTTTTCCTTTTTTATTTATTTGTGTCACTTTTTCGTGTTTTACTTCGCACCATCTCGACAAAGCACACGGACTTAGGTTTTCCTATTCCTATTGACCTTGTGTTAACTTTATATTACATTTAATATGAAGATTCCTGTTTGTATTAGCGCTATACTATAATATATTATTCTATAGTTAAATACACATTACACAGTTTTCAGAATATGTTGGTTTCCTGACATATTCAATTCAAAAATTTCAAAAAATTTTCGCATAACTTGTACAAAATTTAGTATTTTATTAACCGAAAATAAAATAAAAATTGCATTACATCTCCTGAATCCCACAATCGACTTCATCAAAAAGAAGCACGTTCAATTTGATAGTGTAAAGCCAAACCAGCATATCTCCACCAATTGTTAATCGAACGTAAATAATTTTTACACACTTGTTTAATTTCATTTTCCCAAAATGTCGCGTCTAAGAAACGTGTATTGAGAATTCTTACATCTACGACATTGTACCTCCTCTCCTCTTCCTTCCCTCCTTACCTTCTCCGTGGCTTTGCCTGTACCTCCTCCCATTCCTTTGGTTCACCCTGCTCCTGTCGTGTTCATCCATTCCCTGCACTCGACCATCTCTCCTCTTCAGCTCCGTGCTTCCCTCGTGTCTGCCCATCCCACCCGCGCAGCGCATCGATCGCAGCGCGCCTGGCGGTGTTATCGCGCGCGCAGAGAATTCCGTCCGGCGCGGCGCCGGAACCACAGGCGGCCGCGGTCTGCGATGACAGCATCGGTGCTCGCACGGTCACGACGCCACAGAAGCAGAGTGTGGGTGGAGGAAGATGAGGAGGAATTCGTACGGTTGAATTGATCACGACACAGGTGATCGCGAAATTATGGCTACAGGGGAAATAATTGATATTCAGAGGTGACAAAGTTAGAGACGACAAACGGAAAGATGGTAGAGCTGATACAATCATTCGTTCCGACTTCATAAAGAATGGAGTGACTGCAGAGTTACTGGAGATTAAATAGATTTGCAGTTATTTCCCTCAATCAATCCCGGGCTAGAGTTCTGCGGACCACAAAAAGTTATATCAATATATGAAAAAGTAATAAAGTTAAATATGAACACGAAAAACAGCTAAGGATCAAAGTCAATTTTGTGATTTGACATTTGTAATTGCATTGCACTAATTAAAAGCCTTATCTATCTAAAAAAGTATGATTGTCTTATTAATAATGTTTACAGTGATTTGTGCTAAAAAAGGAGAATAAATTAACCCAGTTTTCATATAATTGATAATGCAGTTTTTTATATTTATTAACTAGAAGAGGGGGTGGGGAAATGTTATTTGAACTGCTGCAAATCTCAAGGCCTTTGGGTCCTCAACCATGTTTTTTGGAATCAGTGCCAGTGGATTCTATAATGGTGTTAGGAACATTAGGAAGGTGATGTAATGGCAACGTGGTTGGAACTTCGAAGATTGGGATAGCATTACATTGTACCGCTAGTGACGCCGATAGATGTTGGGGCATAACGTTGATTAGAGCGATGTGAGAGGATTTGTGACGGACATGTACCTCGCAACCGAGGGGGGAAGGGTAGGGCTATGAAAGGGTGTGGTGAACATCGAAATAGAGATAGAGGTCGACGGTTGGCTCGGAGAACAGCAGAAGGGTCTGCGGTGAGTATGGGAGAGGTCATAGATTAGAGTTAGCTTAAGGCTTACAACGACGTGTCATCCCTGGAGACTCTCTAAGACTTTGGCTTCGCAAAGCCTTCGTGACAACGAAGATGCCTGCCATAACGTGGTTATGTTTCATCTACACTAGAATGTTATGACTATGTAAACGCTTAGACCACTCATTGTTTTCAACGGAAGAATATAACACGAAATTATTTCCGTTCGTATATACCTAAAATACATTTTTAAAAACCCTGTGATGATTATAAAAATTTTTGACTGACCCCTAAGAGATAAATATTCCCTCCTGAATTTCCCATTTTCATGGACTAAAAGACCATTAATCCAAACAAATCTGGTTTTCAATTAATTCCCATCCAACTGAATAAATAATTTTTCTCAATGTTTATATAAATTCTACTGACAAGGATTGTTTATTTCGAATCCCTTTCTTGTCTGTAAACAAAGCAAGGTCAGAGCAATTTCACGCTTTAGGTATAAAATCACAAAATATATTTTTAGATTTTACAAAAAATGGATTTAAAAATTTGACCATTATCAAATCCCCTCCATTTAATCATACCCTTTTATGACTCGATGAGAGAACTCGATTCCAGCCACACCCCCCCCCCCGGGATGAATTTTGTGTTATTTCATCAAAAACGTTTTTCTAAGTAGCCAATGAGTAGCAATCCAAAGATCCATTCAAAGTTTAAATCGAGAAAATTACTCATTAGGAAAGTAAAAAAAAATAGACAGTCCATAATTTTCATACCCAGCGATCGTAGGTTAAACGCGATATTTCAATGTAGAGTTTGAATTTCGAACCATTACCATATAATTGAATGAAATAATGTGACATAACTCGGCAAAAATGATTAATATTGCTTGTTTAATCGCTTGTTTTTGTCATTCTTGTTGAACTATGTTCTTTGAGTAAAGTTAAGATTGAAAGCGGAATTTTTCAAGTGTTTTCCCTTTTTAAAGGTGTCAATGAGGGGATTTATCCACTATAGGAATCATATTTTATACATCCTATTTTCCACGTACTCAAATCTAAAATAGTAGACAATAATTAGAATTATCTTTTCTACGACCTGAAAATCTTTGGTCAACTTGAAGTATGAAATGAACACAATCATGCTGCTCTTTTTTTATGGTTTCACTTGGAAGATCTGCGTCTTATCACACGGTGAAAAAAGAACTCGGGTGAATCATGAAACACACAAAAAGAATTGATGAACACTTGAAACTGAAGTTAATGTCAACATTTTGTTCACAGCGTTTAGTATAAGCATTTCAAAGAAACAGCTGTGTGACGTCTTCTTGTCCTTTGGAAGGTGGAAAAGGAACTCCAGGAAACAAGCAATTTCATCATTTGCTTTTTTTTTCCTTCTACAGAAGATCGTTTTGTAGTAAATGGCGAGTGCGCTAAAAGGACGACATATTTTGTCATTGTCTTCTTTATTACGGCGTCACCAAAGAATGTGTTGCTTGAAAGCGTTCTCTAGAAACACGAGACACAGATTATAATGTTGTTTCAACTCAACTTCGTAACCTTGCAGGTGGAACAATGAGTCTTCGCGTAAACGCTTCGCACCCCGTCTCGGAATGCAAAAACGATTCCTTCAAAGCGAACTTTCTGGAGAGAAGGAAATTTCAAGGATTATTACCTACCTCGCGAATACGCTGTCATACACATCAAAAGGTTACAAGCTGCTGTTTCGTAACAGAATAATTCAAAATTTTCGAAAATACTGCATTTTGTCAGAATTATACTTACTGACGTGAATTTTCTAGTATTCATTGTATTGACGAGTATTCCGAAGTATTTAGAGTAATAATATATTAAAACACTTCATTTAAGGAAGTATTAGCATAGGCAACAAAAATATGTTAAATCAGCAGAAATAATCAGAGAAACATGTACTTATTTGGATTTTAACGTAAAAAAAAACATACAACTGAAATGAAATATATGCACTTATAATTGATGGTGTAATGCATTGCGTCTTATGGAGGAAACACATATTTTTTAAAAAAGACCAACTTTTACATGTCATGGAAGAATACTTAAATTTGGAGTAAATTTTCTGTATATTATTTTACAGCACTTTTATCTATAGGTCACCGGCTACATTTGAAAACAGCTATTTAACTTTATCTGAACTGAGATGCATAAATTACGATAACGTTGCGCTCTTCCTCCTTGTTCGTACATGCTCTTACGAAACTTCAAGCGAGTTCCAGAGTATTGTTTGCACTAGACTATTAACTGATAGATACAAATTAAATCATGTTTTTTCTTCTTCGTTATCATTTAGATTCTGGTGTATTAAAACAATAAGACTCATAATAATGGGAAGAAGTGTTTTCTCCGTGATTTAGTGTTCATACCATCTTAAAATTAAACTACATTTTAAAAAGCTCGATCATAAAATATTGCCTTGAATTTTCCGTATTGAAATGGGTCCGTTGATTGAGCGCTGGGCTGTTGGCTAGACCGTTTTACTGTCTCGATTAGTGATTCGTCTAGCTTTCTTGGTCTTGGATTTGGTATTGCGGAAGATCCAAGACCAAGATCAAATATAGCGATACATGACAATGCTTTTTCTTTTCGAAATTTGCAAGCAATGTTCTTTCGAAAACCATCATCTTAATTAGGAGTGGCATTACCACTGTAAATGAAAGCTGTATCAGAATATTTGACTATTTACTAATCAACTGATCACCAAAAAATGTTTTAACTGTTGTTTATAACAAGGTCATGGTTCCGCCAACTTTTGAACGTGATGGAGTCATTCCTAAAATAATAAGAAGAGCAATAAAAATTTGTTTGAAATTCGTGATTATTCCTTATGTAAACAATTTCTACAAATATGATTTTTGACCGCATTCATTTATAACACATTCACGGTTATAGAAAGTTACTAATACATTAATTAAATAAAACATAACTTCATTTATGATAAAAAAACTTTAATAACACGTATTTGTTGTACGTTTTAAATCAAGAATTTTAATTTACGATGTCTGATATTTTTTTAGTTATTTTTCAAGATTCTTGAATTATTTCGAACTAACCACACGAATACCGCACGCAGTCGAGAAAATAGAGAACTGCCAATCCAGATAAGTGGTTTCCTACATCACTCCAACCTCTCGGAGTCTGAACTCGAGACATCCCCGCTCGGAACACGAGATACGTCGCGTCCGAGACATGTCACATCAACGCTTGGCAAATGCACTTGCCTGATTCAGATACACGAGGGAAATTCACATTCAGTTATAGTGACATGAAGATTGGATTATGCATTCACTATCTTGTCAGCGTAATTCATCACTTAGGTGTAATGTGTATTCTTGGGTTGAGAGTGAATTCAAGAAGCTTTCAATCATTTTTTACATTCAAGATAAATAATTATCTAATTTTTGGAACGATTCTTAGAATGTTTTGGTCTAGTCTTTGGAATCTTTCGTAAATTACATAACGCACCCTCGGGGGAGGGGTTTGTGACGTAACTTCACCGCATAACATCAGGCGGGTGTTAACCTTGGGTTAGGTTAAAGTAAGTTTTATAGGGATTGGTGCGCTTTACAACCTTTCCGTTTTTCATTGCAGGCCTTGCGTTTCATCTCTCAGAAAGACATTGTTTCAAAATTAAAATTGTTAATTTTTGCGAGAAGCAACAAAAAAATTTCTTAACAGACAAGGAGAGGTAGATGTACAGCTGTTACGCAATTCGGGGGAGGGTGAAGAGGAGTCGTTACACGCGCATTATAAAAGGGTTGGGGTACGTCGAAGAATTGTCATACGTACAGGAAGCGAATTTAGTGATGAAACTGCGCTTATTGTTGGCGATGGAGGGGGAAATTCCTTCCCCCTCTCCACGCTATTACTGTACAAACTGTGACGGTTGTGAGATGGGGATCACTATTCACGCATGCGCACAATCCAAAAAGGCTACTGCGCACCTAGCACTGGTTTCTTCAATAAACACGTCGCCTTTAAGTGATGGAGACCCTTTCGTTTAACCATTTTATAACTTACCCTCAATGTTCACTATATAATGTGTAAGGGAGTGAGACCTGAAATTCTTTTTTTTCTGCCAATCAAGAAACGGATTATCCCGGAAATGCAACTAGGAAGGACTTAAAATGTAATTTCTTTCCGGAAGGAAGTTGGGCCAAAACGATTGCTACATAATCAATCTGAGGATTTATGAGAGTATTCGCACGCTTGAATGGTGTCTCATTAATTTTTTATGAATATTTTTCCCTTGAATACATTACGAACATTTATTAAATATTTCTCTATAATGTTTGAGATGGAATATCGTAAATATTTATGAGATAAAATTGGAAGTTCCTCCTAAATTGCCTCCTATTGTGGTAATATAAATCACATGTGTGTCTCAGTGCAGCCTAAATGAGCAGGTGATTCCAGGAAAAATATTCCAAATAATGATTTTGTTTATTTAGATCACTACAAAGAAATATAACAAAAGTTATGTAATTTGAATTTAAATTAAATTACGTCAGGAAGTAGCGAGGAAAAATATTTATTTCTCCATAAAGTAGCAATAATGAACGCAACAATTAAATTCATTAATGAAAATAATTATGAGTACAAAAAAGCAGTCATTATTTTACGTCATATAAATCAATAGCCACGTTTTAAGTGACGTTCTTAATAGGAGATAATGTAGATCTTCGCAGCACACCCCGTAATAATTTATCCAATACTCAAGTTCTCTGAAGGAAAATTTTGAAGATGGCTCATAAAGGTTTTTATCGTTATTTTGTTCGACCTTAACACTGACCATTGATAATCTGAATAAACATGAGTCATTTTATCCTATTAATATTTCCACATGGGTGTAACGATCTGTCGCTATAAGTGATATTTGGAATACTTAGGTAAATTTGGTGTTCTAACTTATGTTTATCGAAACTCAAACAGTGATTGTGGGAGGCGACTACCCGTCAACAAATAGTTTAGATGGTGTAACAAGCTAACTACCCGCGGTGACACTAGATTCTCTTAAAAATAATAGAATTTTTGTCCATAAATATTTATTAATTACAGGAAGTGCATGGTATATCTAATTTTTAATATATGTCGCAGTGTTCATAACTTCAACATGTGTACGGGTTTTTCTTATTAATTTTGAATACCATAAGATTATCACTATGATAATTTATAGTATTTCCAAGAAAAAAACGCATGTAAATATGATTCATTTTGAAAGTAATCGTGTTCAAATCTGTACTATTTTGAGCTTTACTATTTTAAGTAAGTAGTGACACCTCACGAATTTAATGGATAATATTCTTTTGTGTCCCATTTGGAAATTAAGAAATAATTTCAAAACCCTCCTTTAACCGGTTTGAAAATGGTAAATGATGTCCACAAACCTATCAGGCCACTTTTTTTGCTTGTATTTGTTCTAATAAATGTATAACTAATGTCATAATGTTTTGATAACTTATTCTTATCTTATGAGAAATGTTTTATTCCATTTTATAATATTTAATACTCGCTATTAAGAGGTGAGAATCGAGGAAAAGTAATTCTACACACCTTCACAAAGGATTTAAAATACATTTCTAAAATATTCCTTTGGTTTGTGTGGATATATTGAATTACCTTGTAAAGTTTTCATAAGAAACGAAGATACTTATGTGGAATATGTTAATCAAATATTGTTCCACGTTAGAATTTTTAAATATGGAAGGTTATATTTAATTTTACTTCATAATCCATTCTTTCTCTGGGTTTGTTACATGTCACCTAAAACGAAAATCTCTTCTTTTTTAGGGAAGTTCTTTTTTATTTTATCTCCTTATTTTAGTATTTTTGTAAGGAATTATGGACAACTTTTCCATACGAGTCCTCTCCAATTGTTATTCATTTTCCGACTCGTAGAAAATACCAATCATATAACTGGTTTTTTTTTAGTTTTCTACTTTGTATTAAAACTCCTCGGACGCGGTTACTACACCATCCATCTCTCACCATTTTCAGCGCACAGTTAATCATCACTTCTTTTTTACATAATTCAACAGCACTATTTTGTCACATTTTTAATTATTCCACTTTACAACGTGCGTGTGTAACGTTATGAGACCTCACGCCATATCATAAAATGTTTCTCCCAATTTTTCTTGCAAACTATCTTCTCTCATTCCGTATTCTTTTACGCTTCGCAGTGCTTACACTATAACTTGTAACAGTCCTTCTTTTTCCACATTTTTTATTCCTCTTTATTTTGTCAAGTATATGTGTGTTCACATAATACTTCGTTAGCGTAAGATACAATATTCAAAATGTTTCCTCATCTACAGAACTACCTTTTACTCCGTTGCTAATGCTACTGAATATGGTATACCTCCAATTCTTTCATGAACCCTAACTTTTTTATTACAAAGGGTACTAGGATATTTTTGCAATACAGCATTATTTATTTAATTTTTTCAAACTAATTTCCGCCACATTCAATACACTTCTCCATCCTCTGAAACCAATCCTTGAACCAGCTCTACCAAGTTTCGCTAGGGAGTAAGGCACACTCGTTGTCCCAAGCCCTCAGATGGTCCTCATCACTTGAAAACCGCATTCCTTTCAGCTTCATATTCACATGCGAAAACAGTGCAAAGTCGCTGGGAGCAAGGTCTGGACTGTAAGGAAGGTCCTGTAGTTGTCAAATATTCTGTGCAGGCTTTTGCTCGGTGAGCTGGAGCGTTGTCATGATGGAGGAACCAGATGTCCATTCTTGACTTTGGTCGCAGGTTCTTCAGATATTCAATGACTTTGGGTAGGCACTGTTCAGTGTACCACTTAGCTGTTACTGTCTTCTGTGTGTCCAAAACAACACGCTCCACAATTCCACTCGATTTGAAAAATACAGCTATCATTTTCTTCTTTACAGATCAGGATTTTCTGACAGCTACGGGTGTGTCCTCATCTTCAAATACCCAAACTTTGTTTTGAGTCTTGGTCGGCACATCATAATGGTATAGCCACGTCTCGTCACCTGTCACGATGCTGTTTACATACCGAGATTGTCCCTTATAAAACGTTTTCAACATCTCTCGGCACCAAGTCACAAGTCGCCATATCTGCTCTTCAGTCAGTCTATGCGGCACCCACAGACAACAAAGTTTCTTCACCTGTAAATGCTCATGCAGATTCAAATGAATTGCTGGTGCATGTAGGTCTCAGGTATCCTCTATCTGCTGATAGGTCACTCGCCTATCTTTGTCACGCATTTTCCTCACAGCAGAGGCGATGTTTTCTTCCGTAACTGACATTCGTGGTCTTCCCGTGCTTTTAGCGTCCTTCAGAGTGAAATTTCCCCTTTGGAATTCTCTGTTCCACCTGAATATAGTTGTACGATGTGGACAAACATCACCTAGTGCGACCGTCATATCTTCTAAGTACTGGTCTACGTTTAAACCACGCGCGAAGTTATACCGTAAAACTGCCCGTATCTCACTTCGTGACCACGATGTCATAGCAAGCACTTAAAACTATCACTGTTAATTAACAACTGAGCGCGTAGACATGGCGCTACGGTTACTGTGCAAGTATGAACATGTCTCAGCCCACAGCAGCATGCAGTCACCTGCGGCTCGTTGTTACATCATATTGCAAAACTTTCCTAGTATCCTTCGTATTTGTTCTCATTGTTTTAAAATAATTACATGTATCACCGAGTATACACTTTGAATGTATGCTAAAAGAAACTTTTAATGTGATTCACCTTTCCGTTTTGTTATTCTTGCGCGTTTCGGAGTGAATTGCTCAATTGCTCTGACTCGTATGTCATAAATAAATAAATAATAAATATAAATAAATTTATTGTTAAAAAACAGTACAAACTGCGTATGACCACGTGGAGGGAAAAAGAAACTAATTTACTCTCCGGAAGCAAGCAAGGGACCATCCCATCAATTCCGATCAAGAGCCCTAAGGCAGAGGCGGATTCAAAAAATTCAGCAAAAATTCCTAGATAAGATAAAAAGTTAGCTGCGAGTTATAATACTAATAGAATGTCAATATGTTTGTAATTTTAAGCAAAAAATTACATGTAAGTTATTATCGAACTATAGATTATTCTGAGTATAGTGCTTAAAAATTGAAATAACACTAAATTCACGATTTATTGTTACAATAGACCCGCCCCTAGACAAAGCCTAGAGAACCTGTATGATAAATCCGCCTCTACCCGAAGGAAAACCGGAGAAAAACCCGGGCCAGGATGTTCTTCTTTAATGTATTGTTCTTCTTTAATGTATTATATCTGTGGTGTTTATTTGAGAGAAGCATTTTTAATCGTGAAGAGGTAAATTATGACGTAATGATTATGATATACACTGCACTGATTGTGATAATGATTATCCACGTTGCTTAACAAGCGAGTCAAGCGAGTTTATAGCTTATATTAGAGCAAACTAACACACGACGTAATTTAATAACAAGACGATTGTTAAGACTCTTGAATGATTTGACAAATATTACTCGACAGATCTGCAGGAATGACAAAGAAGTTAGCGACCATTTTTATACACGATGTAGCTGAATGAGCTGGGTGTAACCCAGGAGTGAAGTCAAAATAAACATAAGAATAATTTTAACCAAGAAGTTATAACTCAAATCAGATGTTAACTTTACTTTTTGAATGTCAGTTGTGCAATCAAGAAGCATTGAGGGGAGGTAGGTAAATAAGGTTGAATTAAATCTTGAGTGGACAGTGATCTTGTTTTGAAATATGCAAAATTTATCATGCTCAGGAAAAAAAATAGATTTATATTAATGACATACACGTAGATGGGAACAAACACTCTTGTTTTTATATAGAGATTGTATACATTCTCTCTGATGCCGTAACTATGTGGCGCTAGTAGTAACTAGCATCCTCTCCGAGATTTCGTCGTTGCCCTCCTGCGTTGCGTGGTCCTCGCCCTGAATTTTTAATTCTTTCTCCCGCCACCTGGAGCGCCCCGACCCTTCCTCTTCCACTACGCCATACTCTTCCGCGAGCCGCCCTCGGCACTGCTAGTGTTGCGGTGTGCCGTAATTAGCACGTTGCCTCGTGACCTCTGCATGCTCCTCCCCCTCACCGTCCTTCCTTCAACCCTTCTTCAAACCCCTCCATCACGACCTCGGCGAAGGGCAAGGACTCTCGGGAGTAACAGTCTACGAAGAAGACTGCATAAGCATGCGTGTTTGATTATAATTACGCCTCGTAACGCACCCTAGTTCTCGTTGTAGTTGATAGCTCAGCTGTTGCTGTTGTTGCTTTTGTTGACGAGATTCTGTGTTCCTCCAAACGTTCAACACAGAAGAGCTATATCGTTTCCACTTGGAAACTTCTGAAACAAGGAACTGAAAGAAGACAAAAGAAAGACTCGAAACAAATACTAAGCACAAACTTTGCCCAATTTATAAATCTCAAGCGTCTCTTCCCTCTGAGATTCAGAAACAATTTTAGAAATAACATGAAGTGGCACAAACTACCTATAAAGTCAAAACCTTGCTACAAAGAGATGTGTTTTAATGACGAGACAGAGAAATATGGGTGTTTCACCAGTTCAAATATTTCAGGCCTCTGGTTATTTATCCTCATTTTCAGATATTACAGTACTCATTTTACACGGTAAATTTTACAATGAAATTATCGTAGATACGGTCAAATTGTTTTAAATATACCAACATTTTCGTTCCAAATATTATGAGAATTATGATAAATTAAAAGTCGTTTTCATGTTGCTCATTTCTTTATTGGTATTAGAAAGCTTTTTCGGCTGCATAGNAAAATATTCCTTAACACTCAGTGTATGTTACTGATGATGGTTGCTATGCAGCCGAAAAAGCTTTCTAATACCAATAAAGAAATGAGCAACATGAAAACGACTTTTAATTTATCATGCTTTGATAATGTTGCTAAAGCTCCACAATTACCAAGTATGTGAGAATTATGTTTGAATTTTGTACGTATAATGTGCTTGTTTGTGGCAAAAAAACATTAATGTCATTTTCTATCTTTTATAGGTAAGGCACTCCATCGCATCTTTAATATTACTGACGTAGGTAATGTAATGTCCTTTCCACGTTATAAAACCTACATTTATTTAATTTACAATGTAGAAGACAATAGGTTTAAATACATATTTGAGAGAAAAATAGTCCTAAATTGTTTTTGAAAGCGAGAAGAAATAACTGTTTGTGAGTAATGATAACTCAAAATGTTGATCTTTCATTACTGCTCGCAATTTACTCCAAAATTTCTTTACTTGAGATTATTCAACTAAAGATAAATAAATCATGTCATTTTTCTTGTATTACTCTTCATTACGTTCAACAAATGTGGATATTTTAATCATAGTGTTTATATTATATTTTAAACAAAACATTGTTTGTTACGGCTGTTTTATCCAAATTGCCGGATCTTTAATATAAACGTCAATCAAGGTATTTTATCTTAATGTGCATCCGAACAAATTAAATTATACAGATTGATACCAAAATTTCTCATTCATTTTCGTTTAAGAATATTAAAATGATTTTCAAAATGATGCCCTCACGTTTATCTGAGGACATAAACACGCAAGTGCTCTATTTCATATCACTGCAAAAGAGTGTTGACCAACTTAGGACCTTTTTTATGTCTTGGAGACTAATACGTTAAGAGCAAATACATCATACACTGCTCGAGTCCAAATCTTCTCAGGGGATTAACAACATTTGATGGAAAATGAAGCCTCTACTCAACCACACAAATAAAAATTTAATGCTGTTCGTTGGTAAGTGCATCACTTGAGAATGGTTGGACCGATTTGGCTAATTTGAAAAAGAATGTTCGTAATAGAATAAGTTGAAATTGAAATTTTAATTGAATTTTTAATGTAGACTATTACAACGTTTCAACACCATGTTGCGCCATCATCAGGCGAACGCTAGTGTATGGACATAGCAACAAATTTGTTTCTTTCAACCTAGTGACAAGCATAAAAACAATATTAAGTACATATACAAATAAAACAATGACAAAGAAAATATAAATAATTTGACATCATAAACCTTCAAAACAGAAAAATCATTGCAAACAACAATAAATTTGACAAGTTTTCTGTATCAGTTTGTAAATTTAATGTGTTATTCGTAAACTTAATATGTAACGTTTCTGACATTATACGTTTATAATAATTTGGTTGCCGATCAAGACGCGGCCGGACACCGTCTCATCACTACCTACTGATGTAAGACACATCCTATTGTCGGACATCCCAATGAGATGGTTATTAAGTGAGTTTAGCATCGGATATCTAATTATGGTGGTATCTATCAATTATAGGCTCTATTATAGAATAAACGGATATAATTAAATATGTTCAGCTTGAATAAATCAGTCTGAATATACCGTATTTTGTTTCAATATTCAGAAAAGAATTGACAACTACAATAAAATCCCACCAAAACAGTTATTTAAAAAAGGATGAAATCTACAAAACAAACAGATGAATTGTTATAGGAAGGAAAATAAAAGCAAAGCAAATTTAAAAATGAGCTTTTGCATTAGTCAAATTGACTTGTAAAATAAACAGAATAACTTCTTATATTAATTACTTTATAATGCTAATTCTTTCCTATATTTTATCGTCTCTTTCTGTCTTCATTCTTGCCTGCTTTGTAGCAATATTTTGAAATAACTTTAAAAATTCAATGCAGAAAAATGTTAGGAAAATGTAATAAATATTTAATAAATAGTTCATAAATACTTAAAATATATTAGTACATGTTTTTTAAAGTCGTAAATATGGAGTTTTTAAATGGTTTTGAAATATTCCCGCTGGAACGTTTGATTTGTTCTTGATGGTAAACTTAGATTCAATTAGCGAGTACTCTTGATCGTGTAATTTAACGTTTCAAACATTATTTAATGACATTAATTAATTTTGAAAATTATTGTTAAAATAGATGTGGTATTTGTTATATTTCGAATTAAGAGCAATTTTTTAAAATACTTTTATTTTAATATTTATTTTATTTAACTATCAATTCTAATTCTACATATCACTAGTGAAAAGTTGAGAAGGGTATCAAAAATGAGTGAAATAAAAAGGTGTCCCGCAGTGGTCCTAACTATGAACAATTTCTTTTCTTCTGAGACATGGTGAAATATACCACATTCTTTTCGGATGATATGTGTAAGAAAGGTATTCTAAATTGTTATCATTGGACCAAGTGTTTTCGTAATATTTTAATATCAAAAACACGATACGCTCCTAATAATCTTTACCTTAACAATCATGCAGTTAGGAAGAAAGTATCAGGAAACATGAAACGAATCTAATGAAAATACCTTCCATTACTTCCAATTATTGTTCTCAGATGCAGGCGAAGATGAGTAAATTGAAACTATTTTAACTAAATTTAATCATTAAACTTTTTCATTAAGAAGTATGTTTTAATGTAATATGAGAATGTGCATAGTGAATTATTATTTCATTACTTCAGAAATACATTTCAATCTGGTATTTATTATACATTGATTGTATGTCCAACCACATGTTTCCATACGGTTTCATTGTGAGTTATGCCGTGACTTGTTTTCAATATTCTCATTATACATTCATTACGTTACTTAAAGCATTTTAATCACTTTTAAAGCATAGTATAATTAATGATAAATTAGGACAGAAAATAAACAATTACGATGAATATAAATTTTAGATTTTGGAACAAATTGTAATAACAAAATTGAAGCTCCTTCTGCGTCACAATCATGAATCAGGCATCCGAAATATGGCTTCCGAACGAAGGATTTTCCACTTGATCTTTCGTATGCCCTTTCAAGAACTTATACCTACTAATTAATACTGCATCCAAAGTTTTCAGTCTGTGAATCAGAAGCAAGTTGTTGTAACTGTAATGAGGAATGAAAAATTAATTCATCTTTGTACATTTAAAATTTTTGAGTGAATTAGGGAATATACGAGTAGTAAATAATTTTTCCTGCTTGATACATACCATTTGTCCAAAAGAAATAACTTCGTTTAACTGATTTCGGGTGAAAAGATTTTGCATTTTGACACGATATTCAAAATTAATACATTCATTTTATTCGTGTTAAATATCAAAACAAATGTCATCCCACATGTAATACAGTGCAATACATGCGAATCAGACATTAAATAGGTTTGTTTAGATTTCTTTATTTTCTCTCCATAGGGATTAGACTCTTGATGAACTCGTCCAAATCAGCCTGTTAAACCCCTCCAGTGAGATGTGATTTCTTCAATCAAACGATGAAATAATCCTTTGTTTCCGAGAAATAAAATCGCATATCTCTTCTTTCATTTAACTCACCGCTTTAATAAATAATTCACCAATAAGTATACATTGGTTGCGAAACCTGTTGACCACCCGATTTATTGATGTAAGACTCGACGATTGCTATTCGACCCACGTAATCCGACGAACCGCAGTTTAACCCGTTCCAAAACATTCTCCAAGCAATGACTACACAATATTATTTTCTCACTTTAATTTTGGAAAATAAGCTCAACGAAAGAATACAGCAACGCATATTTGTGTGATGGATGGTCTGTTCTGTAGAATTTTAGTAGCACGTTATTCTCTGACACTGAAGATTGGTAAAACGTAAATAAAAATATAATAATGGGTTGCTTACTTTTATTGGTTTTCCATGAACACCGAAATAGTTCAATTGATCCAATGCGTGATATAAATTCTAGATTCACTGCTATGTCTTGTGATACAATAAAGATTATTTTAACAGATGATTTTGAAAGGGAAATGGAAACTTCATCCGAAATTAACGCGCTATTCACTTTTACAAAAACCTTTTAAGTTTTGAAATGAAATTAATTTGCATAGTCTCGCCAACGATATATTTATTATCAGTCACCTTACGACTGCATAGCGGTCATCTTCAGTTATCTTCCTCCAGACAAGGAAAGGTGGTAAATGAAACTTAAAAGTATTTTTACCAGCAATGCTTTTGAGTCGTTTTTCGACTCTCCAAGTAGCGTGGCGTTATTTGGGTAGAAATACGACACTAAAGACTTCTTCAGTCGTAGAAATATGTAACTTATTTTGGAAATTGTGTTCCTTATTTTATTTAGGCTCGTATGTTCACATTTGGACGCACAATTTTTCAAGAGGTGTCAAATACCTCATGCATTAGAGCAGGTATTATTGATTCAGCATGGACTACAAAAAATACAATTATCCTGAAAAAAATTCAATTTGTGAAAGAAGAAAAAATGTAAATAATATCGTGAGATACTATTTTGGTATATCAATTTAATGAATGGATTTCGTACTACATGTGTAATACCTAGCTGACATTTTAAGTATTTTAGTACATAAACATCAATTATTTGTCTAGTTGAATACAATAAATTGAAATAGAAACCTATTTTTTATTTCATTTAAAAGTCAGATCGGTATCAAACTCGTGTGACGGTTAATCAGTAACATATCTAGGGTTTTTTAGAATCAATTGCAATCATATAGTTATGGCAAAAGGATCACAGAAACACAGATTCCACTAGTTAATATCTTCAAAGAAAGGAAAGGAAAAGAAAAAAGCAAACAGCCCTTTCATCTATCCCAGTCTCCCAGGCATCAGGAGCAAAAAGGTTCGACGCAAAAAGGATATTTCCAGATTTTTTATTTTTTTCCGGTTAATTTCCAAGAACCCCGTATTACTTACAAAAGGTAACGTATCATTCGTGCATCGCTTTCTCTAGAGTTCATAATATCGTCATATATTCATAAAGTGAATATCACTTCCCCCTATCTTTTCTTCCTATGCATGGCTATACCTCAGGAGTTTCCAACTTGCGCCGCCCCCCTCAGGCCACATGTGGCCTACGACACAAATTTTTGTAAATTTATTAAAAAAAGGAATATATTTTTTTAAATTTCGGAAACAAATATTGTATAGCTCGTTCAAAATGTTATTTATTTCCATACAACAAGAGTGAACAATAGAAGATAAATCAATTGTGAACCGTGAAGTAAAGAATCACACATACAATTTGAATTGGGTGATCCACCAGACGCGTTTATTCATACAAGACAGGAAAAGGGATTACATTTTTTCGATGTGCTATCCAACAAAAAATATGAATACTTGAGAATTTGGACAAAAAATGACTTTAATGTTCGGGAGTAGGTACACATTTAAAAGTGTTTTTTCTTTCATTAAACTAATTAAAAGTTAGTACAGAAATCAAATTATTCCTTGCCGCATATTTTAATATTTGGAACATTTGCACTAGAGGTGGATTTTCGTTCATTTGTAGAAGCAGCTGATCGGTCACATTATTTGTCGTTTCGTAAGTTTCTTGATTTCTTTATATCAATTTGTCTAGATTTTTCTCATTTTTAATTTTAAACAAAGTAAACTTACATTGTTGAGTGTTCATCAGACTAATTCTTTGGTATGTATAATTTTTATTGTTTTTAAACAATAAAATGGTTATGTCTTTGTTTAAATTTAACGATACCTTTAATTTCATACTTGTTCCTCTCTTTTACTGCCAGAATTTTATGAAAATAAACCTACTATTAAAGTGAGGCCCGTAATCATACCAAAATGTTTCAATTTGTCCCTCAATCCCTTGCAAGTTGGAAAACCCTGCAATATCTCATCAAAGGCTACATCCACTCGCGAGCAAATGAATGCTTTAGTTTGCGATATGCGTTGGACCAACGCATTTGTTCGCCCGTGAAACACGGTTCTGACATTCGAAAAACTAACGATAACCTTGCATACAATGCTCGGGCGTATCGATGGAGATTGACAGAGCATGGGAGTATGTTTCGTGTTGGAACAATTGGGGCAGACGAAGAAGCGGATTTGGATGCATATAACATCGGAGGTTTGAAGGAAACGAGGTTATAAACAGTAAAATCTTGGTTAATGACCTCGTTTTCCATATTAGTATGGAGTTATTGAGATAAGGTCAAAAGATATTATTAAATTATTTATAGAGCCAACGTTTCGAAAAATTTATTTTCTCTGCATCAGTGCTGTATATCCTATATTAATCATTCATCGGACTGCCACCGCCGCACCACATCATATCGACCACATCGTTTCCAACACAATCCATACCGTTTTACTAAATTAAAGTTATTAAGTTCGTGGAGTAGAGGAGGGAAGATCTGGACCACAGAAGAATGTAGAGATAATGAGGTCAATTTGTCCGCAAAACATATTTACAACTGTGTTATGGTGTTTAATTTGGTTTTTCAATACACTTAAAATAAGATTAATAGTAAAACCCAAGTTAAAATGTAATTAAACAATAAATGATATTGTCTACTCTGTCTGTATTTTAATAGCAAAAAACTTCTTCGCTCGCTTAGCGAGTATCATCAGTGCTAAAACAAATATAGTAACACCGAATCAAAATTTCAAATTACATTAAAAAAGTGAAAAGGTAAAAAGGAGGGGGGACATCAGGTATGCTATATGATAGTATTTGTCAAAGAGGGGTAGATTAAATAATTGAATCTGTCGAGGAGATAAAATATACAAGAGATACAGTTATTTAATCTACCTCTCTTTGACAAATACTATCATATAGCATACCTGATGTCCCCCCTCCTTTTTACCTTTTCACTTTTTTAATGTAATTTGAAATTTTGATTCGGTGTTACTATATTTGTTTTAGCACTGATGATACTCGCTAAGCGAGCGAAGAAGTTTTTTGCTATTAAAATACAGACAGAGTAGACAATATCATTTATTGTTTAATTATATATCGTACGTATTCTGTCTACCTCTCACTTTTAATCATTCCAAAACCGAATTAGAGTATTAATTCTACCAAAATGACTTGCAACAAATTAAATTGAAAATTTTAGTTGTGGAAATCCATTTTGACACAATGAACAAACTTGTTTGTTTTTTTACCATTACTTTTAATCCAAGTTCATTATTTATTCATTGTAGTAATTGTATTTATTGGTATCAAGAATAAGAAATAATTTGATCGTAATATTTATTCGTCTATATTAATCGAAGTATATGTATCTAATAAGTGTCCGTAAGATCCGTTCCACAAAAAAGTATTTCATGGTTAATGTAAAATTTTAAGAACTATAGCTATCGTTATTTTCCTTTGTCTCCAGTAATATTTACAACAATATTGAATGATATTTCTATGCTACCAGAGTTCCTCTTTCAGTGATGAAGCTAGGGAAATGTGTAAAACGTTAAGGTGAAATCAGTGAAGATGATGAAAGAAACGAGAGAAAGAAATCCTAATCATATTACCTACTCCCCGGTGATTTAAGTATAAATTGACGTCAAGATGAAAATGCATTGCTACCGACTCATTTCCTAGTTCCGCTTTTCCTAATCTACGGTTGAAAAATCACGATAAATTCCTTATAGATGGCTCATTTTTCTAATTTAAATTAGGCGGATAACACAAAATTTCAATTGCTTGTACGATGTCCGGTTAGTGAAATAGCAAACCCTTCATTTAAAGTAGATTTTTTTGTATATAGTACCACCTCTATAATGAAACGTCGAACAAGTATGGTTGAATCCGTCTAACGTATCACCACCGTCCATTGTAATGTAAGGTAAAGTCCTTAACTATTTATTTAAAACTATTATTGAACTATTTATTTCGTAAAAAGAGACGAGAGACCACGAAAGTTATTCATAAATATCAGCAACAAATGAATAATTTAAGCGATTCTTTTCAGAACTTTCAAAATAAAAATAAATTTTTGCGACGAGGACACTTAAGAAAATTTCAAACAAACTGAACAATTACAAACTGTTAAGAAATCCTTTTCCCAGTTTATAAGCGTAGCTTTTAGAAAACTTTGTTCATTCACAATTTAAAAAATATTCAGTTTTCAAAAATTCCTTCATGAAAGCGGCTTTATTCTTTCCACATATTATTACTTGCAGCTATATGATGAGGAAATTGTAATGAAAAAGTGTTTGTATTGGGGTCGAACAAATTCCACGCTTAGCTGAACGCATTTCCCTAAGTCAATAACTCAGTGATGGTCTCCCATTCCTTCACATTATATAAAACAGGCTCGAAAATAAATCTCCCTACAAAAATTGAAAAGCTTTTTCAAACAAAAAGTACTGGGTCTCTGCACCTTCCTTGCATTCACTCGGATAGTAAAAAGTTCCATATTCATTATGGAATTCCTCTCGCATTTCCACGTGGTTTGGAAATCGTGGAGTTTCGCCGTGCATTCTCCCTGTGACATTAATCAGGACGAAATTTTTAGAGCGTAATTCACCGAGAATCCTCTGCGAGGCGCTTTCGGCGATTTTTTTACCTGGAGTTGCAAGAGAGCGCTAGGTTCGGGATTACAGGGATTACCCGTGGAATCCCATTATCCTTCCCATGCCCTTTCAACCATAGCACAACCCTTTTCGCTTCTCTGCAATGGAATTTTTGTTCGCGATTCTCATATCGTGCGAGGTTGATGTACGCAACTTCCGATCGTATTGCAGATCCCGGATTCCTTTCACATTTTTCTGCGCACCGTGATATGAGTGTGTTTGCTCATATAATAATGAGGAGATGATTAAATGAAGTATGCAACTATTTTTTTTATTTCCATTTAATATTTTAAGGTTAGTTTATAATAGATGTAACCATTACTCCCTAAACTTTCCGAGAAGAATGGTTTTTTCTTGTAGATCATTACAGCAACTATGGACTAAACAACATTTAAATTTAACTGTTTTGATCGAATCTCTTAATTTATAACTCATGTAATGTTTTATTTTATATAATTTGTTTGTGGGGCAAACCCCGTTTCAGTAGTTTTAACCACGAACTCTTCGACCATCTTGCTGTGGCCTTCTTCAGAGCAATGCCACAGTCGTACAGACGTAAGTTGCGTCATACTCTGCCCACCCTAACCTCTCTTATTTGACTTTATCAGTGCTTGAACTCGCATTATTTTTGTTGTGAATTTCTGACTGCAGTATTGTAACGTTTTTTCTCCTTTGTTCATAGTAGAATACCTCGGGATTGATCCCACGCTGAAGCGGACTAGAGATTTCCTACTCTTTCCTCGTTATAATTATTGTCATACACGCGCCAGCAATCGAAAAAATACTTAATTCTATTTTTTAGACATTGTTTGGGAACAACAGTGCTTGTGACATAAATCTCGTTACATAAATCTCCGATATTGTTTTCATAAGTTGAACCAAGGATACGCACACATTTTCCGTGTTTTTTTATGAAGTATAAGCTAAATGAGCGCAGCGTTGCCCGAGAGAAAGAATTGGATAGAACAAAAAAAAATGGTTCTGCACACGATACATACTGGCGTCATAAACTTTGCCCACACAGACCACGTGTGTGAAAGGACGTGCGCGTTCCTTTGCGAAGACGATTAACCAAAATTTTATTATTAAGAACGCATCTTCGTGAAATCAACAGCTGATAAATTCGCAATAATAAATGGATTTTAATTTTTTCTGACGATTACAGATAAAAGTAAATCATACGGATAATTAATATTACGTAAGTGTAGGCAGATGTGGATATAAGATTAGGTAACTCATTCGTACATTTTATTATACAATAAGACGCGGAGCGCCTTTCGAAAAATAGACTCCGCTACGGAAATGACCATGTAGTTACAACAGAATGTCTGGCTGCTCTACATAGTGGACGGAGTCGTTTACTAATTTATGTTTACCTATGAAACGTTGATGATGTCTGCTTAATTTTGAGAACGGTGTGTTTATAACGGGAGAACCTCATTTCAAAAACATTTGCTATTTCCCCACAAGAACCGTGAAGTCGAATTTAGTTTTCTGTAGAGTAATAGTATATTTCTCTATCATCGAGCCACTGCATTTATTAACATAATTATGCGTCTACCGATATTTTAGGAGTATCCTCATACATATCAAGGACATTTAATGAAGTTAAAATATTGAATAAATGAGTTATAAAATAATTTGGGGAAATAAGCCCGATACACACTAGTACATGTTACATCAAATTTTTCATCGACCGTAGGGGGACCACACTGAGTTACACTTTTACGCAGTCAGAATTAATATTTGACTTGGCATATCCGGCGAGAGAAAAGAGAAAATTGCGTTCGAAATTATCTCATCATACACTGCAACAAGAAAACATTTTATTATAATATTAAATATTAAAAGATATTAAAAAAGTAAGAAATATACTATTTAATTTCTTCAGCGTGAAATAATATATTTTTATGGGAATATAAATATCGCGGTACAGATAAATATGACCCACTACTATTGTTCGTCAGGCAACATTTTGCGAAACTCCGTCCCGTGCCGGTCGAAAATGTATAGAAAATGGCCCGCGGGCTAAGGTTAAGTAGGACAGCACTGACTAAATTGTTTATTGTTTATAAATAGCACTAGTTGCCCATTGCACACCTGGTTAGGTTTATTTCTTATGTAGTCATTTGTCAATAGTCAACAATTAACAGCATTCCAGAACTATCCTTGACAGACGAATGCTACTACAATGAACTAAATTAATATAAACGTGACAAATGTTTATTAAATTGTTTATTGTTTATAAATAGTACTACTTGCCCATTGCACATCTGGTTAGAATACAGGCAGCCTGGAAAGAGTTTCCTCGTTTATTTGTCCACATGACTTCCTGAACATCTTAACACACTGTATATGTTATAATACGAATTTCATGTTTATTTAATCAAACAACTTATACATACCAAAATCTCTTATTACGACATTATTAATTTGTCATTAATTTTTTTTTAGATATAGTAATCCCACTTTATCGTGACGTGACCTACGTTTCTTTAATGTGCAAATACAAAACCCTACTATCTAAAATACTGCATGGTGCAAAAGTCACACAGCAATATTACTGTACTTGGATTGTACACTTTAATTTAGGATGTGTACAAAATTCTTTGCGCGAACCTTGGTGAGAATTGCATCTCAGAGGAAAATTGTCTTATTGGTTTTTGTAAAGTGACAACCAGGCACAGGTGTAATTAATTTTCCTGTTTCGACTATTCTTAGGTGGCAAGACCTCACTGCATACACTGCAGATCCATCTCGAATATCGTACGCAGCTTGTCTAGAGCGTGGGTTTTAATTAAAAATTTTATCTCACTCATAAACA
This sequence comes from Laupala kohalensis, assembly GCA_002313205.1. Taxonomy (NCBI): domain Eukaryota; kingdom Metazoa; phylum Arthropoda; class Insecta; order Orthoptera; family Trigonidiidae; genus Laupala; species Laupala kohalensis. The sequence goes on along the minus strand of NNCF01135772.1, from coordinate 37,283 downwards.
ACTACAGAATTACCAATTTGGAAAATGGGTTTTACTGCATAAATCCTTTCTAATTTTATTATCGTGTGACACAGAAAACGAACTATGACATAAATTATCAGCACAATAACTATGTAACGGAGCAACGGGAAAACTATTTCGACAAACAGGGCAGTTGGATTGTTGCATTACAATGCTGTCGTTTTGATATTCCTTTACTCCATTTTCATTTTAATTATTTTTTAAAATATGTCTAGGTTTCTAGTGACCTTTACGTGATAATATTTCATGTAATATAAAATACGACTGCGTAACTACGAATTAGTGTTTTAATGTTTCTATAAAAACTGTAAATTATACTCATTTAGATCGCGAACATTTTTTTAAAAATATTATACATTCATAATGTTTGAATATAGCGAACGGAATATTAACGTTGAAGAGAGGAAAACCTTATACGTGATACTCCTGGCAAAACACACTCCTGAAATTAAACGATTCTCCATAAAAGAGTTGGATGAAATGAAGACATGTCCTGAGAGTCAAATACTTTTCACTCGGATCTGATTAAATGATAATTACTAGGAATGAAAGGATGAGCCTTCAAACACATCTGATCATGCAACGAGGCGTAAAGAGCCACTCAACTACTCCATAATCTGTAAGTGAAAACCTACTAAAATGGATGGGCAATTTGGCTCAATGGTTCTCATTAATACACTTCATTTAAAAGGATATATATTCATAAGAAATGAGTTACTATTTTGAATGTGACCTTCCATTTAATAAAATTTGATACATAATATTTTTGGATTTGTTACGATTCTATAACAGTATTAATGAGCTCGGAGTTAAGTTGACATGAATGGTTTTTAAAACCATTTTTTAACAGAAAAGCTCAGAGACAGTATTTTAAATTAAACTTTGAAATTTTTAAATTGAATGAATTTCATAGTCTTTTGATTAACCAGTATGTCTCATAAATAATGGAAATAAACGAAAATTAGTATTTCGATCTCTTGCCGCAACAATTCTAAATTTGTAAATATACACCACCCAACGATGTAAATTAATGTTTTAAGATAACTTGTTTTTTATATAACAGGAAATTGTATTGAAAGTCACCCTCTAGAAATATGTAATCAGCTTATTGATAACTTCATATTAAGATTTTTCACGGACATTCTAAGTGACATACGAGTATTATCGCCAAGGCCGAAATTCTAAAAAGAAAGTGATTCCATGGTTTTCTTAACTTACTCAATATTATTAGGTGACTGTCAGACCTCGAATATCAAATTATTACATACTTAAAAGTAATATGGATATAATTGAAAACATTTGTGATTTATGATAATTCACACGTACTGATATCATACAAAAGAGAATTAACATAATAATATTTTATGTCTGTCTAAACAATTTTTGTCTAATATTGCGAAAACAGAGAATTTTTATAAAAACACATCTAAGAACCTACTGCTTATTAAATTTGGAAAACAAGAATGCGAAGTGATATGCGAAGACGAAACGCAAATCCAAGTTATTTTTCTGATTAACATTTAACAATACCTTAAAATGATTTTGAAAGCCAGAGCTCAACCTTAACTGTGGAAAGTTTTCGGTCAAATATAAATAATAAACGGCACTTTTAGAAAAAAAAAGTAACTTGAAAAACCAAGTCATATTTCAAATTATCTCACAATTTAACCGTCTGCTTTTTGACATTTTTTAGGTATTAAAACATATTCTTTGTAAATTCAAAAGAGGGTATTTAATTTAAAATACTGCCTAACTTCATTTCGTAACCCATTGTGACCATAGCATAAGTTAAGCACGTATGGATTAAGACTGGCTACAGGAAGCAGAGATAGGAAAGGTCATACGCGAAAATTCAGAACGAGAGTTTCTGTGTGATGAACGCAGAGGTAGTGCACTAAGCTTACTGTGTGTGAAATATTCGATCACTAAGAACAGTATTTTACGGAATTACCAAGTGTTCCACAAAAAATCGTAATGCCTTTTTTTGTATCAAGTTCTTCTTTATGATTTTGTTTTTGTTCTAAATTGAAATATATTGCTTTTGCTTCAGAAATTTTCTTTGACGCTACCACAAACTCGTTAGTTTCATTGTACAGAAACCGGTGGAACGCGTTGGCGAAGGGACTAGGAAAGGAATTTGTCAACCCTTTCCTGATATGCGATAACAGAAGGTGTTATCGCGATTTAGATCTCTAGACACGCGGAGGAATTAAACTTCACTCGCGTGCCTCTTCTCTTGACACCACCCCCCCAGGGGACTTACATCTAGTAAGTACGTGTTTGGCAAACACGGGGCCCCGAGCTGAGTCTGGCATTGCTCCCACTTACTTGTGTTAGACTCCCTCCTTTCTCTTTCCTGACCTTCCTTGGTCACCTCTTGTTCTTTTCAATCCCGACGCTATTAGGGCTAGGGTATCTTTCATTTTCCTCATTTTTTGTCCCTCCCCCCTTATTTTTTGTCCTCAATGTTTCGAGATATGTTTTGGTATGTTGTAATTCAAGAGGGTTTTTAGTGGGTATGGTTGAGTCGTTCGGCGAGTCTCACACGCGGGGGGAGTCATGTTGGCTCTCCCTAGTGCGTAACTGCATTTTCCCTACTCGTATAAGTTTTTAGAGCTCCAATGACCTTTGATATCGACGAGCCGTAAAGCCTCACAAAAAAAACAATCTTAACCACTGCCGTATAGTGACTAAAATGTCAATATTCAATCTCGAGCCGCTATTCAACATTCCAGCACTTTTTTAAATTTATTTCTGTGACTGCTTCTTTGTAAATGTTGCTTTCGCAAAACAAGGATCTCACACTATGTTTGTCATCAGTTTAATGCCACTGCTGCACCTCTCTGGCGCTATAGAGGCGTTGCCCGTCCCTTGCCAAAGAGGAGGCGGGTCCATCTATCTCCTACTGCCTATCGTAGTCTTCCAATAAGACTCACAAAGTCTCGATAAATCGACAATGTTCTTTCACATTTGTACCATCTATGCATCCAAACTCCCGCAGGAATTTCGCACTCTCTTTCAGTAGTTTGTCATGACATTGCGCGTATGTGTCACTCTACTCCTTTTACAATGAAGGAAAGTGTATTAACGGATAAATGAGAAAGTCGTTAACAGAGCAGAGAGAAATATTCCGAGTTGAGCGTTCTTCCATTAGGATCTCTAATCGTCGGAAGTGAGCAGTTTGAACTGTAAAGGAGCAGGAAAGCTACCTTCCTCCCTCAACGTTCTTGCAATTCACGTAAAGTTACCTCTTGAACTCTCGTTCGAATGACAGGATGGGGTTGTGCCTTAAAAGGTTACGCCCGTTTCTCATTGCGGCTACTATCTCGAATGCTAAAGACGCTTTCAATGGACGATTATTCGTGCGATAAAAAAGAGTTGTTTTTAAAAGTAAATTTTCAGGCAATTCAATGTGAACAATTAAAGGATGAAGTATAAGGTGAAATAAGATTTAAGGATTTTAAAAATGTTATAATAATTTATTGAAAATTCTTTAAAATTCATTCATATGATCAATTAGTCGGAGAAATTCCAGAGATGATCCGTTTATTACTGTCGTAGGAATATAGATGTGAATATTCTCTCCTGATGTTTGTAATATTTGCATGAAGGTACTAGGATGAACAAAAAAGGTATCTTGAGTTCCTGCATATCGCTATTTATTTTTCTTCCTACTTAACCATTTGCCTCAAAGGTATTATTACAAAGATTATTTTCTGACCGGGGAGGGGATCGTAATCTCACATCTTAATTAATTTCTATTTAAATACAAATTGTATTGGAATTATGAAAAATCAAAACTCTGCCTCCCAGGTGACTCTTTTCACAGTCAAAATGAATTTCACATTTATTACTGTTTACTTGACTTTCGAAACGAAATGTTAAAGAGTCCCTTCTTTTCACTTTATTGCGTTTTTAAAATATTTTTTTAGATTAGATACTGGATGGCCGTTGTATTATATCTTTTACTACGCGATATATTGGTTGTTAACAGGGCCCGGATTTTGATGAAATAAAAATATCTAAAAACATTATCAATAAAATGATCTAAAAAATCAGTAAAATGATCTTTAAAAATGACATTTTTTTTCTTTATTTCAGAGTACAGCACAATACTTGCTTCTGTGACGTTAAAACTGAAATTAAAAATTAATATTAATTTAAACTCGCAAATTTGTATAGTCTATACAAATTTGAACGTATGAAAAAATCTACATTATTCAGTATTATTGCAGTAGATAACAAACAGCACGCGTAGTTTTGTATCCAGAATTTTTATCAAGAACATTTTCCACTTTCTTAGATACCCTTCTTCCACTTTCTCCCTCTATACTTTTCAAATCAGATGCAATTTTATTAACTAGAGTTAGAAAACTTTCCAGACTTGCACCTACCACATGTACACTTGTGTTTCCTTGTGTTAAGCAACTGAAATTTGACTTATGAAGGCTAGCTCTCCTTCAATTTCACTGATGAAAATAGTGTTTTAACTGTATCAATTGCAGTAGCATCGTCAGGATTTAGTCTTTCAATAACACGGTTCACTGTCTGGAAATGATCGCAATAATATATTGCTGAATCTATCCAGGTGCCCCATCGGGTGATGACAGGTTCTGGTGGGAGTGGATACCCGGAGCCATGGACTTGAAGAGTAGTTTACGAGAGGGAGCATTGACAAAAATGTTCTTCATCTTTGACACAAGGCAATCCACTTGAGAAAAATGTGCACTAACTTCCTCTGCCACCCTATGCATAGCGTGTGCTAAACAAGTAATGTGCACCATTTTGGGGTAAAAATCTTGTATTTACTTTCCTGCTTTCACAATGTATGCGCTGCGTCAGAGACAAAAAGCAAGACGTCATTTCTGGTACCCTCAAGCCACAACAAAAACATACATTTTTCAAAGAAACTACATATTGCGGAGTGATTAACAGTTTCTAATACCTCACTTGTAAGCAGAAACACTTCACCTGGTCCGTCGATCTCCAATATACCAATGATCATGATAGCCATGTAACGATTTTCTACATGACTCGTTTCGTCAATGGATACGAAAATCTTCTTGGTTGAGGGACCTTTTTTGCTACTGCCACAGGTAGAGTGGAAATATGAGAATTGCTTGCTGCGACAACAATGTGTACGGTAAGAAACCGACTTTCAACACGTACATTGTCGACCGACTGGTCAAATATCCAATTATTTCGCTAGATTAAAAATGAATGTTAAATAATTTAATAATTTTAGTTAATCTAATCTCTTGCAAAAAAGAAAGTGGGGGGCCAGAAAAGGGTGTAAAAAACAAAAAAGACGTAATAATCGAAAAATTGACCTGAAACTTCAAAAACAGAAAATATGACGAAAAAATGCCCAATAAAATTAATATTTTTATAACCTGAGTTTCGTGTTCAGGATTTTAATACATAAGAGCTATACATTCTGCATAATGAAAAGAAGATGACATGTCCTCAAAATCAGGGCCCTCGTTATTAAATTTCGGTATGGCTATGAATCATAGCAGGGGTATACTAACAACACCTTTATTATTATCACTGAATAAATAACAACAACAAAAACCTACTAATTCATATGGACACGATGTTGAGATAAGAATGAATTTATTTTCAGAATAAAAAGCGCTTATATTTAAAAAGTTCTACAGATGATTTTATTTTTAATTCCTTCGAGAATTTTAACTGAGAGAATCCAAGCTAAGCGGATTTATTTCTCCTCAGAGGAAATTGTCTTTATAATATGTTCAGATTATTTTTATTCGTTCACGTTAACTATTTGTGCGTCGGTTCGTGATTTTAAATATTTCTCTAACTCTTACTATTTTTGTATTCCTTGACTTTATATTTTAAAATATATTAGTTAAATAAATGTATTATAGCGTCAACAGCTCTTTGCCAAAAAGGACCTTATCATTCGGGAATCGTTCTAAATAATTCCCTGTCCAAGAATATAAAAGATATTATGAAATTGAATATCTTCAAATCCGTGGTTAAAAACTACCTCCTCCACCAGTGCTTCTACAACGTAAAAGAATTTATTGATTGTAATAAAAGTTAAATTCGTCTTGTACTTTATCACGCCATTGCTGTAGTACTTTTTAAATAACATATAACAATTTCAAAAACTATTCTCTTGCATGATTGTGTTGTCTTATGGCTCATATTAATTTAGTTCTATGTGTATTCAACTTTGGCACGGTTATGTACATTAATTCTGTACCCCTATCCTGGCCCTGGTTCTGTTCCGGTTTTCCTTCGGGTAGAGGCGGATTTCTTATACAGGTTCTCTAGGTTTTGTCTAGGGGCGTGTTTATTGTAACAATAAATCGTGAATTTAGTGTTATTTCAATTCTTATGATTTTTAAACACTATACTCAGAATAATCTATAGTTCGATAATAACTTGTACATGTAATTTTTTGCTTAAAATTACAAACATATTGACATTCTATTAGTATTATAACTCGCAGCTAACTTTTTATCTTATCTAGGAACTTTTGCTGAAATTTTTGAATCCGCCTCTGCCTTAGGGCCCTTGATCGGAATTGATGGGATGGTCCCTTGCTTGCTTCCGGAGAGTAAATTAGTTTATTGTCCTCCACGTGGTCATACGCAGTTTGTACTGCTTTTTTAACAATAAATTTGTTATTATTATCATCTTTAAAGACTCTTACCCTGATTTTACGGTTCTAAGAATGCTGCAATCTTCTCTTGTCGAGAGAGCTTCGATTAATCAGTCTAATAATCCTAATTAGATACTGCAATGACAGGGTTTTTCTGTATAGCTATCTGTTAGAATCAAGAAAAATAATTTGATGCAGAATATTGTAAGTCTCATACTTCACACAAATAAGCTGTAAATTAGCAATGCATATTTTAAATTTCATAAAGATAAAATCATAGTTAAATGGTTAAAACTGTGACTTCATTTTAAAACATAATTATGACATTGATAGTTAGTTTAGCAGAATACATATATTCTATTTATATTTTATTTCAATAAAATAAAGTTTCATTCTAAGTGCCTATTATTTAAAATCGTTTTTTTTTAATAAGAAGGATGAAAATTTTGAAAACCCGCCATTCACCTAGTGCCCTCAGGATGTAATAAATAATAATTTATAGCTGCATACAGGTATGTTCATTGAAACAGGATTAAAAATTAGCCTATCTCTCCCCACCCCCAAAAAAGAACGTTAAGACTTTTGTGTATCGTAATGACCCTTTCTAACATGCATAAAGTCCTGTTCGGAACTCTCCCGACATATTAACCTTCCTGTTATTCGTATGCTTTTCGTTATTCTTCATTCGTTCAATTTTCTCGTCACTCAGCAATGCCCGAAAGCGCGTATCCAAAATAATTCCTAGTTTCCTACGCATTCAGGCAACGTTTCGCTCCGTTATTTAACCAAGTGTTTCCACACACACTATTACGTATTCAATTATTTCTCAACGAGGAAGATTAAATATTTGCTGGCATTTGCGTTGGGTTGCAAATTACTGCACTAAAGCAAAATTTTGGAGCATAAGCAAACGTCATAACACTGGAAACGAATGCTTCTACTGGATACAGAAAAGCTGGAATAATGAAAAACTGGTAATTGAAAACGTGAAATCTTTCTTTTAATTCTAACATTTTAAATTTGTATTTACGAAACAGAATAAATAAAGCATTCATATGTACAAAATTAAAATTTGTTTAGAATTTAACGGGGAAACGAATGAGTTTATAAGTGAGTAATGTATGTTCCCTACCAGTTCAATACTTCATATTCAATAACACAATAATTGTGGAATAGTAAGATTTAGTTGGTACACAAAGTAAATGTAAAAGGATATTTGCCGCTCGTAGTTTTTATTCATACTTGAAAGATTAACAGACATAATAATTAATATGGATTGAGTTTCTTGCAGTTAGACCAGACAAATATTTACAAAACAATGTCATCTTAGTACATTGCAGCATGACTAAATTACATAATTCAATTACACTAACCTAATTTAATCTTGTAATTTAGACATATGCTAGGTGCGCCAATTTGAGTAAAATGTGTGTTGTCACCATAGTTAAGTCGATATGATGCTGGGTAAATATTTTTTTAAAAACTGAACCCTGATGATGACTACAATTAATAGTCGAAACGTCGACAAAGTTGTAAGAAATCCAATTCTTCACATTTATCTCGTGTATCTATATTGCATTTAGCTTATACTGATATACGCTTATGAATATATATGATTATTTTAAATGTACCTATATGATTATTTTAAATGTACCTATATGATTATTTTAAATGTACCTATATGATTATTTTAAATGTACCTATATGATTATTTTAAATGAAACGTTATTTACATAAATTTATCGTTATTTGAAGACAAAGCAGTGAAAAAATCACTACAGTTTATAAACAAATATAAAACACTTTCTTCTTTTCAACAGACAAACTTAAATCACAGCATATTAAAAGAAACTACTCCATCGAATTACATAGTTTCACTTTAAAATATTCTAACAACGTTTCTACCTTCGTTTCAGATCAGCATCAAAAATATTTTAAGTAAAAATACGTAAATCAATGGTGTAATTGTTTTAAAAATATGTTATTTAAGTTTACCTGTTGATAAGAAGAAGGTCGTTTTATATTGATTCGTGAATTTTATTCAGACTACTTAAATATGTTAATTCATTATATTTTGTAATGTTGACGAAACAAATGCATCAAATATATATCGAATATTTGAAATGTAAGGAACTACATCATGAAACACACGAGAACAAATTTAACTTTCAAAGTAACGGTCTTTTATATGTCACAGCAGATGACCTAAATTCTCTTCTCTCTCAATAGCACGAATAATGAAACAACATAGTGATTTTTCAGTTCCCATAATCCACATTGCGGATGAAATACTATTCGATTCCGTGATCGCGAATCTCGTTCGTAATGAAGGAGTGATTCACGACTCCCGAGGGAGAGTTGCGGCGGCGACGGCATCGGTGGCCTGATCCGTCCAATCGTTTATGCTGATGCAACCGACGAACGTAACAGAGAGGAGCGTGCATCATAAACAAGAGCTGTTTGGGAAAAGAGTACCATCCCCGACGCGTGTGTCACTCGTAAAAGACGCGAGGAAGCTATATAGCTCGTCCCGCGTAAAATCTGGTTTACGTGGAAACAAATGAAGGTTTCACTGCGGATCTATCCCCAGTTTAGGGAAAGAGATACTATGAGCTTCATTTTGTTTCGTTTCAGTATTTACACGGTAATAATTTGCAACACGTTAGTCTACAGAATGACATATATGGATGAAAATATACGTAGAAATTTAAACAAGAATTTCGTTTTAACGAAACGATGCATAGCTGATGTAAACAATCCCTCATTAAATAGTAATTCTATTGAGAAATAAAAATGAAGGTATGCTTTTATGACATCTGGTTTTCGACAAATAATTACTCTTATCATTACAAAAAATGATGATGTATGGTGTTCAGTTCGTACTGCTGTTTTCCAATACAAATATTCTTGAATATTTTTGAACGCAATTAACATACCATTATTTAAGTTTTCTTTGAAGAATTTTTGATTTAATTGTTGTAATTAAGTGGACACAAAAACGTTTTAGCTATATTTATTTATATATTATGGAACTGAACAACTTACATCCTATTTTGGGCGATATATATTTATTTATTGCGTTTAACTGCAACACGAAGTGATTGGAGTGGTCGTCAGGCAAAAAAATGTGTTTATTTTGCTTACATAACGGACGTAAATAGTAAAATTATATTGCTGTACAACGCAACATCGTTGTAGTAAATGTGATATATTCTTTGCCATTTAGTGACAAGAAATTTCATTGGTTACATTGATTTGTACACATAAACATAAAATGTACTTACATCGTTTCTTAACCACGTTATTGTTATTCAGAGTGGCTCCAACTTAAATATACTCCAATCTTTAAATGTAATAATTATGATAAATACTTGAATTACACTTCAGGTTTAGGGCGTTGCTATCAGCATGGTACGATGCTGCGTAGTTTAGAAATTGGCTGACGATGAGTAAAACGCATTAGAATTCAAAAAAAAAAAACAAATCTTTTCCTAGACTGGTGAACCCACGATCGAATCTGAGTTCAAACATCAATTTGATACGGAGCAAATATTTTAGTAAAAATGTAAAAGAATATTACCGCAGGAAATGAGTACAAACAAAAATATTGAACTTCATTACGTGTATACTTCTCAGAGGAATAAGTTACGCAATTCTTTACGGCAGAATCTTTTCTTCTCTTCTTTAAAAGGAATGTCATTATGGAACCAAATTATTTACTCTAGCCCGTTTCTCGCAGCACAGAAATACCGATGATTGAGGCAATGCCATTTAAAAATCCTAAAATGATATTATTGTCTTCATCAATTCGACGTAGATAATATACAGTTCAATTTCTATTAACGTTCCTATACATTTTCTTCTTCATGGCTTTTTCAAGAAGCACATGGTGTTACATCTCATTGCAATCATGAAACATCATAATAATTACATAGTTGTGTGATGCAATTTCAGCCAACAAATTAATAAGCTCTAAAGAAGTAAAGTAAAAACTTGAAAAAGGAATTATATGTCTTATTGCAATTTGTGTCTTATTGAAATACAAAACATGACAGTGTTATCATGATTTGAATTTCTTAAATGATTTTAAGGTTACGTACACATTACTAAATTTTAATAAATATTCTGAAAGAAAAATGTACGAGTATTTTCAAATACCTATGACAGTGTCAATGAAGATACAAATAAAGTGTAAGCTATTGGAGAAAAATGAATGACATAAAATGAGTTGAAAGTGAGTTAACTGTTCAACTGTTCCTGTGATTGAAGCGATCTGCCTTTGTCGTTTCCATGCTCCGAATTTAAACTAGATTACGAAGTCAGTCAAAATTAGTTGCGCTGTTTCTTCAATAGATTTCCATTAATTACGAAAAGGTACAATTGTTCAAAGCATCCATTCATTCATTGTGTAAGGATCAGTAATGTTTTTTTGGAATACAGCCCATCTGTCGGTGAGGTTTTGGTTCGAGCTCCGCTAATTGATATCCCGTGTAATGGTACCATGGATTAAATATTTGAAATAACATCTAGATTATTTTTTTGACAAATTGTGGAAAAGTATTTGTTTTGAATGCTGACAGAAAATCAGAAGGTACTGATATAAAAAAGGGATATTTTTGTTGCAGCTTCGCTCAAATGATATTAAATATTGAAGTACCATAGATAAAATATTAGAATAGATAAAGATTAAATATTAGAATTGAAAACTATATTAAGCTTTGAAAGAATTATGGTGAAAATATTTCTTTTGAATAATAACTGTCAACAGTCAGAGAGTACTATATATATATATAATTCAGACTTCGTCAATTTTGAACTTGAAAAGAGAAACCAGACAACATTCTTATCTGAAATTAAGTATCCTTAAAACACCAGAAACAATACTTTGTGGATATGAGAAAGTAAAAAGAATGTTTTAAGTTGGAAAATGTGAGCCGCGTCGTTTCGTAGTTCGCATTCTAGTGGAAGGAGCAAAGGGATCATTTGAAGGAGTCTGTCGCTGTTTCCGATGGCCGCTGGTTGGCGCTCGGCCAAGTCACGGAGCGCGTTATGGCAAAGTACGGCTGACGGCACACTCCGACAACGCAGGCCTCATGGCAGAGTTACGCTCANGACGAATGGGGGGGGGGGCGCGGAATGAGGAAATAGTTGCGGACACTTCTCCGTAAGAATGGCTGGGACAGATTTAGAAATATTCGAATATGGCATTTGGAGCAGGTTATTACCACGATGATTATGACTTCGAAAATCTATAAAATACATTTGTCTCATTAACATGTTGTGCTATTTATAGCCAATATTGTCTTTTCTATTAAATTATTTTGCCTGAAAATGTTTCATAAAAATCAAGTAAAGAATGTAATGAAAATCAGTTTATTGAGGAACGAGTTATAGTATGTTTTGTTTTCGTATGGTTTCGTGGAGTGTAAAAATAAATTTACGAAATAAAAACATAAATAGATTTCTAGGAAAAAAAGGTTTGGGTTTTTTTACTGACCTATCTGTCTCAAAACTTCAATTCTTGGTTGTATATTAATTCATAAAATAATATCGTACTAACTGTTTACATTAAAACTTACAATATTATTTATTAAACTTAATTACGTAAAAACTTTTATTTATTTCTATTAGGTTTAATATATGAGACTTTCAGAACCATTTATTGGTATTAGTAAGAAAAAATATCAGATAAAAAGACAGCTCACTCGTACAAGAGTCTTTTATGTATTACTCCCGCTCACATATTTACGTCAAAGAATTATAAGAAAATATTTACGTTAAAGAAGATTTTGAATTTGATGGAAAGTGGAAAAGATGTGAATGAAAACATTTTTAATTAGAACATACTTTTCCTCGGCAACATTTCTTTTCTTTTTTTAGTTTACAAGGAGGAGTTTCACGTTTTCGTTACCAAACATTATTCGTTCCGAACTGCGAATTTTTGAACAAATAATAACCGAAATTCCTTATGATACTAAAGAGCACATCTTTCATAAATGTTATCATCGAACGTGCAATCATCATCATTGTCTGTCTTTGCCACATGACCGACTTACAAATTGGAAAAATAATAAATTTATTTTCAAAAAGTTAAAAAAATTGAGGGTCTTTGAACTATTTTATTCTGATTTGAATATATTATTTCGTTTTTATTTAAAAGATTGCCCATAGCTTTTGGAAATAGATTCCACAACAAGATCTTCTCTTCATCACAACATAACATCCAGAAATAAATGGTAATAGTTTCATCTGGAAATTAGGTTACGAGTGGAGCGTCGCAGAATATCGGAGCTAAATTAAACCTGATGAGTAATTCAGTTCCAGTTTCGGTCTAAAAATTTTGGCGTCGTTTTGTATTGACGTCTCGCAACTTTCATTACCATGTGATTTACAAAGTAAGATATGCAATAAGTACTGCATTATGATTCATCTGCGTTGAAGATCTTCTTGAATTTGTGAGTCCTATAAAGTTGCAACAAATGAAGCAAATGGAATTATACAAATTATAATTACATGAGTATGTACATCATCAACGATTTAAAACAAGACTTGAGGTTTTAAATAACAAGCATATTTGGTGAGGAGTACGTGGAATCGCAAGAAATCGGGTGATTGTATACGCGGTAATGGAAGTGAAACTACAAACCATGTACTGTGAGACTTGCAATTGTACGGTAAAGAAAGAGCAACATATTATAATTACCTCAAACAAAAAAGGAATATTTCTACCACAAGACAAGACGGAATTATTACAAGTAAGAGATTTGTATGAAAGACAGGAATATGTGACAGAAATTGGTTTACTGCGTGACGCATGTAATGAAGAGGAATGGGGCATGACAAAATACAAATACAAAAGAAGGAGAGAAGATCTGCTCCGCCTTCTCTGGGCGGGGAAGGAAAACGTACGGGCATGTGACGCTTAAAGGCGAAAGAGAAAAGGAGAGATTGAAAGGAGAAGAAACCTTGTAATGACAATGTTAAACACAAGGTGATACTAAAACGAAGGAAATGAAATGCCAGTTCTTGTGATTTTGTAAGATGATGTATAGAATGGAATAAGATTTCAATAAATTGAAAAGAAGCAGTTAATAATATGAGGTATGTTTGTTTTCGCCTATTCCCAATTGTACGAGAGAGATATTTCACAGGTTTTTTTTACTTTCTGGTTAACTATACCGAAGCTTGATTTTAAAATTCTGAAACATATAATATAGAGTTTTCATATTAAAAAATCACATTGTCAATATTATTCTCTATTCGTATCGCAGTTACTTTAAACTAAACTATTCTGTATGATTAATTGCATTTTTATCTACTACCGTTATATAATATTTTTATCATTAACGACATTTTTTAAATCAAATTTTTTTTTATATTCACATTCTAAAGCAATAACGCTTTACTTTTAAAAATTATTTGATGTATTATCCTAATGAGTGACTAATGTATGAACATAACACTAATAACGTGATAGCAATGTGCTGGATATTTAACAATTCGTGATAAAAAAGATAATTATTTGTTCCTTTTATATTATACCTTTAAGTTTAAATATCGAATCATTTTTATAATAATCCTAATTTCATATCTTAGCATTAGTGTCAAAATGAATCATGAAACACCCCAAAGGTTTTTTTTCCCAATACGAGGATGTTTACGATGTTTTTGCAGGATGCGATAGCGGTGGAGGAGGCTACGATTTAATTTTCAATTTCATCCGTTATCATGGAGTGGTGTAAGAGAGAGATAGGAGTCAGCAAGGATATATGTTCCTCCAAATGCCGAAACAGTAATATAGAATAGTTACGACCTCTAGTATCAGGGTGCTATTAATATATTTTTATCTCAAATACTTGTGTTAAATGCTCATATCAAAAATTTTTAATGAGTGGTTGCAAAAACGTGTGTAATTTTCTATAATGTACAATGGATGAACGTGAAGCAGAGGCGGATCCAGGATTTTGACAGGGGCGGGGTATTCAGATCTCCGGGTGGTCTGTTAGGTATGGAAAGTTTTATGGCAATTTACTATTCCATAAGAATATATTTTGACTATCCAATAGAAATAATACTGCTCCTTACAAAACTTAATTTTTAAAGAATAAAATATTTATTATTACTCAAATTTACACATTCGCCTTCAAAATCCGCTACTGGCGTGATGTTAAATAATCACTATGATTTTATATATCACTATTAATATACATTTTCCCTAACAAAAACCGCTGTGCAACAAAATTAATCGATTTGAATTTGAATTATATACTACAATCTATGTATATATCTATATTATGGAATCAAATTAGCGGACATTTATTTTTTGACTTCTATATATTCATTATTAGATGAGTGATTCGAAAAAAATAAATTGTTTTAAATAGTGTTTTAATTCAGGTAACTTACTCACTAAAGTAAAAAACCATTCTCATGATAATTTTATTTAGAATATTGGTAAATTGACATGTGAGAGAATGAGGCCAGACGGTGTTGTAATCCCATTGTATCAATGCTACTTGTCATTCAGCTTTCGCTCTAGGAGAAAATTAGAGAAGCAGTAAACAGTTCACGGAAATAGAGGAGAGGATGTCCAGGAATTTTGATGAATATTAGAAAAACGGGATTTTCTCAAGGATGAAGGATTGAACAATTATAGTAACAGTGATTACAAAACCCGGAAGTGATACAACTTTTTCAAAGAATGCAGTAGTAATTGAAATCACTGAGCGAAGGATGTAATGATGAATTGTACATTAATTGCTAAAGAGGTGAGAGGAAGTTAGATGACAATGAGGTATTTGAGAAAGTAAAATGATGCATGTTGCGGAATTCATATTACATAATAATACAAAATAATGAAGACACTTGAAAAGAATAAAGTAAAACTCTCGTTTGAAATCTCGATAGTCATTCCCAGAGTTATAAGTAGGGGGTGTCGCAGGTTGAAGTGAGGGGAATGAATGTACAGTTAAAAAATACTGCTAAAATGGTTTATTCAACTAAGTCAAATTATAGGAGATTTAGGTTCTTTTTAAGTAAAAAAAAAAGATTTCTCATAAAAAAGTGACACAAATGTTGATCAAATCTGACTTAAATTATTTCTGTTCATTACTTAAATTTTAATCTCACCAAAGATTCGTCCAGATGTAATTTGGATGATTAGTGTGAGAGAAGACTTTAGTTAACATTTCATCAATTTGTTTCATTTACATCACTTGGAAACGGGTGAAAATAACATCGGACTAGAACTGGAACCCGTGTTCTCGTGTTCAGGTTAATGGGCACTGCTCTCTGCGTCACCAGTTTCTTCTCCTAAACCTGCAGTGCCCCGATGGGTTTCAGTGACATCTCCATGCAGTTCGACCCGATTTCTACATTGTACCTGAGTGTCAAGCTAAAATAACTTCCGAGTACCCACTTGCGGGGTGAAATTTGGAACGTGTACAAGCTACGGTATGTGACTCAGAAAGAGCAGCTGGTGTCCTGGGTTTGAGTTCCACACCGTCGCCATTTCATCTTATAAACAAATTTAACAAACAATACTGCTCAGACGTACTTGTGTGATAAATACCACTGTTTTAGATCATTCTATAACTTAATTATAACATTTTTCAAACGAATTATTAAGGAAACATTCAAACCTTCTTGAATCAACCATTACCTTATTGAAAAGTTAAATCTATCTCTGCCTTGACCCCGGGACCCTGACCGGAATTGATCAGATGGTCCCTTCCTTGCTTCCGGAGAGAAAATTAGTTTATGTATTTCTCCACTTAGTTTTTTTGTTTTGACAATAAATATATTACTGTTACTGTGACATCATTGAACACGAAAGAGGTGACTGAGTCGGTGCTACGCCAGCAGTGGCACAAGATTGAGAAGCAGCTGTTGGCGCACACACGCAGCGTCGGCGCCGGCGCCGTGGACGGACGGACGGACGGACGGACGGTGAGGGAGAGGGATGCGATCAGAAATAGCGCACCAGGTAACAACGGGACGTGAGGAACGATGCGCTTTGACGCGGCGTCGACGGACGCCACATCTTGCTGACGTTGCGCTGCCCCGGGACGACTACTAGCACCTTAATGCGCCTTGCACCGAAGAGTCGAGGATCAATCTACGAGACGAAAGAAAAGAAAAGAAAGAAAAGAGAAAAAAAGAAGAAAGAAAGAGGAAGGAAGGGCCAGAGCTGGAGGACCCGGGTTCGATTCCCGGTCCGTCGCATTTTTCACCTGCGCATTGACGATGCAAAGAAACGGTTTTTGTCGATAAAATCAAGAAAATAAGAGAATTATATTTGCTTATGCTGCTCAAACGGTTACAGATAGGTGACAACTATGAGCAGTGTTAATTTTTACCACAAAGAGTTCTACAGAAACGTCCGTGACACCATGTCTATTTACAAAAAATAACCTAAATTATCGATAAAACGTTATTTATAATTGAATCTATTAAATCATCAAATTAATAGATTATTTGTTTTGTGCATGTAACAAAGATAAAAAAAGTCTTTAAAATGTAAAATTTCGACGAATTGTTCCTAGATATTCCTAGAATTTTAATGAAATGGTGCAGCCGCATTATGCATCGGATGCGAAAATTCAACCGACACGGCTGCCTCGAGATGGTTGTAGTGTAGACAGTCTAGTTTTGTTGTTCATATGTTGTATTATAAATTTGAAAAATTAGGATGCTGCGCATGTTTTTAAAAGTCAGTAAATAAAGGTATCTTGATCTTACAGTAAATATAAGTTTTAATTTTTCCTGAGTATAAGGAGATTAGTGTAAGAAAAATCTCTGGCAACGCCGTGTAATCAGCAAATACTTGTACATAACATACTTACGACATATTTTTATGTGGTAGTAATTTACTGCAACAAAAGTAATAGAAAATACATAAATAATTTAAGACACGACCTTATGATGGACAAATAACATATTTTGTGTTATTAAATACACAACGTTTCGGTTTAATGTTGAAGTCATCGTCAGGTGTAACAAATTATGACAAGAAGCATAACGACAGAACAATTGTACATGATATTAAACGTAAATAGAAACACAAAATATGCGAACAAGAAAGAAGAAATTACACAAACATACACATAAGTCTTAAATTATCTATTTATTTTTATTATATAATAGACGTTAATATTAGCAATAGTAATAGTAAAAAAAGCGGAGTTTGTGTACGTGGAGAAAAATGAACTAATTTACTCTCCGGATGCAAGCAAGGTTCATCAAAACAATTCCTATTAAGGGGACCAAATTCGGAGGTGGATTTAACCCTCTTACATACCAAGAAAAATCATGACATGCTGTAGTTCGCAACACACTGTTCACAAAATATTTACAAATGTTTATTTTCAATGGAAAAAAAATGAATATATTTACTTAACGAATGTTTGGTTAAATAAAATATTTCTAATTAATTGTAACGATTATAACCCTTGCCGAGTGAGTCTACATATGTTTTTTTTTCTTCTCCGAAGGAAAACTGGAGAAAAAACGCAACCCATGATGAAGAAACAAATAATCTACACAATCGTGTCATTGTTAAGTACAAGGAAAAATAATCTAAACATCAATAAAAGAAAAATTGATGACATTGATAAACACATTTGGAATGCAGGTCCAGAAATCCTCACCCAATCGGACTCGCATCTTCTCTCATAGCAGATCGGTTGGGTGTGTATGTTTATGCACTAT
The DNA here is from genome assembly GCA_002313205.1 of Laupala kohalensis. Classification (NCBI taxonomy): domain Eukaryota; kingdom Metazoa; phylum Arthropoda; class Insecta; order Orthoptera; family Trigonidiidae; genus Laupala; species Laupala kohalensis. Next base: position 18,919 of record NNCF01135772.1, on the reverse strand, counting down.
AATATTAGTGAGAGAATATTACTTTGTAAATTAAAACGAAGCTTTAATCACACGACAATGGCGCTTAATGACAAGACTTGGACGTATACTTTAGAATTTGAATATTTTGTGAACTAATCCGGAAACGATTTGCGGAAACACTATTATTCTTAGTTTCTTTCCTTTTTGGGGGTTTTAGGGCTCGCCAACGTCAATGTCATTAGAGCCCTATTATTGTTATTATTATTAAACATTATTGCCCGTTATTGCATTAGATCATTAGAAATTGGATATGAACATGATTCACAACGCGTCATTTTATTACATCAAACTTCACAGAGCTATTTTGTATTTGATTGATTGTGGTCAAGAATAAGCAAGAAATTCTGAATTTGATTTCTCAGCAGAATCATTTTTCCTTCGAATAAGAGAGGTCACGGGTAAGTGAATGAACAAGTCTTTTCAATTCTCAAAGCGTCATATTGTGCAGCGCGTCTTATAACACATTCCATGCAGCTCTTAACTAATAGCTACGCGTGTATCTTGGTGTGATCCGCGCAGCTATTTACAATTAAACGGAATTGGTATCACTAACTTTATGTCTAAAACGAGACAGAATTTGAAGATTTTCTTTCATTGTCATGACTCATTAAAGAAGAAGAGAAATGTTTGATCCATTCATGACTACATAAAATATGTACACGAAAAGATGAACGGATCTCCTAGAGTGATTTCCATAACGTGCGATCATAATTTAACTTTCTTGTTGAAAATACCGAAAGGAAAAGGTAAACACTATAAAGTCATCTCGATGACTCTGCAGCGTCTCAAATACAGCAAATAATATTATAAAGGAAACATTAGAAACGGAAAATCTAAGAATGAACGCTTTAATAACAAGCTCTAATGAAAATAATTATTTGTATTTCAAAGTACCACAGCAATGGTGTGATACAAATTTTCAAAAAATACGACTTCATAAGTGAATTATTTGGAATGTCTGTGGCATGGGAATCGGAAAAAGTAATGAATGGAATATGGTTAATATTGATGAATTACAAGAGCAGAAAAACAATTAAAATCAGCCGTTAATCAGTAGATTGAATCTTCACTCGCATGTCTTGACATAGAAGCTCATTAATGTGACCGCTCGAGTTCCATTGTGTTACAAGAGGTGGACGATCCACTGAACGCATAATTTATGTGACCGAATCGTAGAAGCAAAATTACACAAAGACTATGAAGAATATTGTTTTCAAGTAAAAAACCTAGAAGTGAAATGAAAACAAAGATTTAGATATCTTAACTAGGCGCTTAATAACTATCAACCTTTCTGTGTAAAGTATTTTCCTCCCGAGCTAATTTAAAAATATAAGTAATTACGCACATATTACCATACAATACTGAAAACTGTTTGTACTTTTGTAGGTTTTCTTCGTGGTACTTAATTTCTTAAGTTATCAAAAGTGAAAAATTAATATAAAAAAGTCGAGGAATGTGGAAAATAACTAATGAATTTAGAGTATTATATATTATTATGTTGACTGATGTTTTAATATCTTCTGTGGGGTGAAACGTATGTATTTCAATTTTGATGTAATTTTAGTATGTTTGTTTAAATATGGAAATAAATATTTTATTAAATTTGTATATTTTATTATGAATTGTTTTAAAATTTCCAATGAACAGTAATGATTGTTTTAAGTTTATTTTCAAATTGCGGGCAACTCCAGGAAGTAAACGAAAAAAGATTAGTTTCAATGCAATAAGAATACTTATATAAAAAGACGCATTTACTAAATTAATGGTAATACAGAATGTACTAGGAAGCCTTAAAACGTAAATGTGAATAATTTCAGGTTAGCGTTATATTTTATTTCATTTTTTTGAAATTTTTTAATAGGATTACTTTTTGACATATCTAACGCTTTAAGAAAATAACATCCATCAACTACATTAATGATGATAATAATAGTAATAATAATAATAAATAATAATAAAAATATTATGAATAATAATAAAATTAAAAAAATATTATTAATAATAATTATAAATATATTAATAATAATAATAATTAATATTAAATAAAAAATATTAATAATGATAATAATAAAATATTAATAATAATACATGGATAAGGATACATATATCATACGTAAATAACATTACATACATAAATATTTACATTCCTGAACATGTACCTAAATTATACCCCAAAAATAGGACGACTACAAAATTACTCTACTCTGAGGTATCAAACTAGGGATCATCCCAGTACTAACCTTAGGCATTTGAGGAAAACCCATGATGGAAAGGGACCTCGTCTTGCTTTCCTGGTCCTTCCTCCACATTTTCTCCAGTGATTTCATTTATTCTTTGTTATTTCTAAAATAACCTAACACAATGATACATACGTCATTCACGTCCTCTTATTAACGATGCTTGTAAGGTTCGGAGCCCATGTTCCAGAAGCAAGCAGTCCGAAGCGGCAAGAGACCCATCAGATCATTTGAGAGCTCTCCGCGTCACTCACCTCGTGTCACGACAAAAACGGCAACACAATAGGCTCTACATCACATCCAATCCACTCACATGTGAGGAAGCCACAGTATATATACGCGCTGTGTCGACAGAATACCAAAAGGTTCTCTGTGAAGTCATCCGACTCCTCTTGGACACACTCCGCGAGTGAATGGACTTCAAGAAAGTGTTCGCGAACTGACCACTACGTAGGAGAATACTATTACCACTACAAAATACGACACAAAATTAAACAATCTCAAAAGAATTTTATATTTGCATTGCTACTTGTCTACATAATTATCATTATTTTTAAAAATTAACTCTGCGTTTTATCAACATTTTCTATAACGTTTCAAACCTCCATTGAGAATTAATTAGGTTTATGTTAAACAAATTAACGATATTTTTTAAATAATGGTTCTTAACAAGGAATTAAAATTAACATTTAAGATTATATTGTTTTTGATCTCCGGTATTACAGGAGTTTTATCTTGAGGAATAGATAGAAGGAAACAAAAACACTGTATCCCTCACGAACGTTTGGGATATATTTTACCCATCCTCGAGGTTAAAATACAAAATAAAAAGAAAAGAAAAAACGTATCTGCAGTGTGTAACAGACTCTACCAAATATTGTACTCGTTATTGTAACATCTGTACCAATTATTATGTTATTGTTTTGCTACAATTATGAAGTTTTTTGAGCCTGTTATAGGATATATTTTTTATTTTACTTCTCTTTTGTATTTTAAGCCAAACATTGATAAAATGTATCAGAAACTTTGGCGTGTTCTTATTGTGTTTTCTTTTTACCTATTCCTCAAGATAATTCTCCCGTTAACATGTAAGTGCATCCAAATCTTAGGATTGTAATAATTTGTAGAGCTATCTTAAGCTGTATATTGAAAAATATTGAATAAATATAAATGTAAAATTTTAGATATTCTTATCTCCATTCAATTTTGGTTCGGTTGCGTTCAGTATTTGTCTGTAGCCGTATACAGATCCTGGTTATATCCGGTATTCCTTCGCACACTTCGACTGCAAATGTGTCTATCTTACTTTAAGAGAGAAAATTAATTTATGTTACAAATTGTTATAAGAATTTTTAAATTACGAAATAAACTTCAAGGAATATGAGTTCGTAAAATGTTAAAAAATACTTTTCTTAACTCTTAAGGTAGCATTATAATACTATTGTATTATATAAAGTTATTGGAATTGTATTTTACTATTTATCACACCATTTGTATTTACATTACATTTGTCTTCACATTTGTGTATTCGTAGTACATCTGAATGATTTAATTTATTTTACTAGTATACCATTTTCTTCTGCTGTAAACGTTCAATGATTGTCTTCTCGTTTCAAACCAAGGTTATATGTCCTAACCATGTTAGTATTCATGCGAAAGTTCTGCTATGTCATAAATTTTAAGTAATGTTGCATTTAGTTGTTTTTGCTTGTGTTTGTGAGCAAGATTTTAACCTTGGGTCATCTACTATGAACAAAGAGAATAAAGCTGGAATAGTAAACAAGTAAATTATCCCAATAAGTAAGCGTTGTGTTTTATGTATATTCTTTGGAAATATAATTCGCTATTTATAGACGTTTCGTATTCCCCCGGTACAAACTTTACTATGTCTTTTAAAGTCATCTTTAATAATTTTGGAAAATAATTTTCCGTTGGATTATTTGCTTGAAACTCTTTTTTTTTAGATTTATGCAAAAGAATAGCTCCCGTGTGTCATTTAATTGTAATGCGTTCTAGCATTCATAGTGCTTGAGCATAGATCTAATTGTATTCTAGCATTCATAGATCTAATTGTATACTATTTCTGTCTAGATGCTGCACAATAGTACGACATAATTCAACCATTGTATCGATTACAGTTAGGGTTCCCTTTTCTATCTACACCAGAGTTCACTACGAATCCACTTTTGCTCAGGACGTTAGGTTTTCTTCTGAAATTTTCCACAAATATTGACAAACAGCAGTCCGATAAACTACACTTCTCAACCTTCCTCAAAAACGTACTTCGCTATTCCTTACCCAAATATTCTATGTATCTACATCCTCACAAATGTATCTACATCGTTAATTCATCGTATTTTTAATAACGAAATCACCTTATCTCTATATCTTTTTTTGAATTAACTTTCTCATATATCATTTTCTTCCCGTAGTTTTTAATCAATTGCTGAAAATGAATTATCATTACGAAGCGCAGTGTGAGAGAGAGAAGCGGGCGATACTCGGCGTCGCTGTGTGACTATATTGACATGGGGACTGCCGTATGAGATTTTCAATGTTCGTAAAAAATATTTAAAAACAATAAAAAACATCTGAGGAGTTCACGTTTCCTCGTACTCACGTGATCATCCCTAGTCATCAATCGTGGAACCGCTGTCCTACTCACATGACATCTGGCGGTTGTCAGAGGAACAATGCCCAAATGACAACACCAGAGAATGGCCCTTCTTCCGCCAAGTTTCAAACATTATTTCCTAACTTTAATAGAATTGTAATCTTACATGTTAATTAGGTATTATTAGGAAAGACAGTACTTTCATGTCTTTCATTATTTAATTCTGCTCGGGTGGAGCCTTAGTTGTAGTTTATTTCTCCCCATGTGCGTGTCCCAAATGTGCCTATTCCACAGACACTTTAGTTCATTGCTATTCGGATCGAATTGTTCCCCGTGCACCATTCAGCAGTTCCTTTACGTAAGGTACAGGAAGCGCGGTGGTGGGGGCGTTGCGATGCGATGCGAGCGCCCTTCGTTGTTCGGCGGTGGCCCCGCGAGGCCATCCGTGGACCGTGGCCGCGACCTTCCCAAGCGCGTAACAGCGCCTTCTGTCGAGCACGCCCAAGAGACGATTGACCCTGAGGCGCTAACGATTGTGCTAGCTGTAAAACCATTTATAAACACTTAATATAAACCAATGTTAATTTATTGTCAAAAAACAGTTACAAATTGCGTATGACCACTTGCAGAAGGACAATATACTAATTTACTCTCCAGAAGCAAGCAAGAGACCTTCCCATAAATTCCGATCAAGGGCCCTAAGGCAGAGGTGGATTTAATATTTAAGCACACTCCTAAGATGAGAATAAAAAGAGTTCGGTACATTTTATATTAACAGATTAGGATTTAATAAAACACGAAAAAGCTATTTCACAAGTACGTTTTATTATAAGGAAAATTAATATAAAAGATTATTAGGAAAATATTGTGTATAAATAACCCTAAATTCCAGATTTGTCAATTCAATAGAGTAAGAGTCTATAATAAATCCATCTCTACTGGAGATAAACCCTGGATTATTTTTAGTTCATTTAATTTAGTTCTTTTAATACGTAGGTTAATAGTTATATTTATATTACTATATTTATTATATATTATTTATATTATATATTTATATTACACGGGAAATTGAATGAATCGATAATATGAACGTTTAATTTAATTTTAATTTATTTACCTGGATAATATGGCAGATAATTACTTCCCCAATCTACTAGTAGTCAGTAAATTTCACTCGGTTTCATATTTAGAATTAAATATAAACAGCCCATCAGAACAGTTATGAATACCGTATCATAATACACAATATAATAATAATAATAATAATAAAGTGCCTTTATTTTGGCGAGACTCAGACCTCAAGGTCTGCTCTTCCGTCTAATCATTTAAAACTTTTACATTTTAAATACAAGATGAAAATTGGGAGGGTCGTATTTACATTTAAAACTGTGAAGCAATACTAGGGACCATCCCGGTGAAACCTTAAGCGATTGAGTAAACCCAGCAAAACCTCAATCAGGATGGCGGCTTAGTGCCGAACATGGGTTAAAAGCAGCAGTAACAGAACAATATAAGGCCAAACTTAAGAATATGGTCCCACAAGGGTTCGAAAAAATAATTTATGTCATAATACTACAAATATTATTGCGGTTCCGAAAATATAAGCCGTATTCTTCGCTTTTCATATTTACGATAGTTATAAAGAAATATTGTTCCGCACTATTTTCTTCTTTCTGACACCGTTTACGTTAGTATGTTAGAGTATGATAATTATAATATGGCTCGCGACTGCGAGCCATGAACAATTATAAACAATTGTTCGGTCACAGTCGGCGATGTTAGGTTTGTTAGACCCGGCGATTCCGTTTTAAGAAAATCTGTTGCAAGTGTGAAGATGGAGGCGATGGTGGAGGTAGCAGCACTCGCGGAAGGATATACGAAGAATAAGGTTAGGATAGGACGATAATGTTAAATTTGCCATCGAAAAAGGCAATTTTTTTTACATAAAATGATTCAATTTGTAATTTCCGAGAACAAAGTCTCTTCCAGAACCATGGTAAAAAAAAGCCGTTTTTCGATATCTCATCTGGATATTTTTCTATGGCGTTGGACCATGTAGTTAAGTTGGTCCCAATATAATTATGAATAAACAAATAGCAATGCAAATAGCAAATATACAAATATAAATCACATGCGACGTAACGCGTTCCCTATGAATATTGTTTATACCAGCAGCGAGTCAAGTAGCGTCTTTTCTTGATGTATTTCAATTGTGTCATCTCGGAAAGGACAAGTAAAGACGAAATAATAGGCAGTCGTTGACTTACCCGGTTACGCAGAAAAGGAAAGAAAAATCTAAAGCGGGATTTGCGTATTAATGTATATGATGATTCTCGAATAAAAACTTCTTAACACACACATGTTACAACAAAAATTAACACACACATGTTAAACAATCTTTCGTTACTGCTTCTTCTATACTTGTGAAGAAATGAAGTTTTTATTTTTTTATGTTGTACATTATATTGATTCATGACAAGTTTCTACATAACATCCGATGAAGGGCAAAATTCTGGATGAAACACCATGTGGTTAAATACATTATTTTGCTTATTAAATGATCTTAAATTCTCTAACTTAATAAGATAAAAATAATAGAACTAAATTGGTGATTTGTTAGTTTAAAAGCTAATCACGTTAATTGAAACATTTGTTCTTATTTCCACAAAATATGTTTAGATGAAAAAACTGTTTACATTAACACGAAATTATCACCTTAAATATAAGCATTTAATATTCCCAGACATATATTAGAGCAGATCTAATAGAAAAACAAAACTCGCTATCATCAAAACTATGTGTACTCAATGTAATAATATCATATCATATTACAATTCAATCCCTTTAATATATTTATGTTACATTATACAGGTTAACTTAAAATTATTTCCGCGTTTTTCATGTTAAAACGATTTTCCTAAGTTAAATACTAATGTATATTTTATGCAATCATCCGGGAGAAGAAAGAGAAACATCCCGAAATTTTACTTTAACCAAAATCTTTTTTTGCTTCAATCCATTCCTCATATTAATGTAAAAATTAATATTATTTATAACTGATAAGTGAAAATCGTTCTTGTGCAAGAATCAAATCAATGTTCCATTTTCTTGAGTAAATAATAAAAAATAATTTTGTATCAATTAGTTTCTAACTTGTTGAATCGCTTCTAAATTTTACGTTATTTGTTGTTTTATGTATTGTATAATTAAGTCTTTCTCTATGTTTGTAAAACAGTCTAAAGAGAGAAATATCCTGTTTACAATGTATCTATTTCTGTCTTGTATCACAAGTATAAAGATAATGGCCGATGGCGCGGGGCTGATGTGAGGAAGTTTTGACTCTATTGTTTTCGTATTACATGTTCTTGAAATAAGACTCAAATAATGACAATAAAATTCAGAAGTTAATAACATTTAACGAAAATTGACGAAAAATACGAATATGTTCTGATATTTCGTAATCCATGAAACACGATTAAAAGTTACAAAAGGTAAATGAAAAAAATTTTTTTTTTGTAATGGCATGTTAAACTTTCCTCAATGCGTAAAACATTTTTACCTCAAAATTCAGCTTGTTAAATAAAAGTCAGAACCTTGTGCTTGCCAACCAGCTAACAAATTTAATTGGATATACCTTCACTTTTATACTAGTGAATCTCGTTTTTTAATTCGCGAGGGATTAATCGAGTGCGAAGCGTCATTAGAATAAAAAATTGAAGAGGATACTGAAGGTATTAATAATTTCTACCATATTACAATTTTGGAAACAAGATTTTTGGAATGAAACAGTCAATTAACGATTTACTAACGAATACATAAATACAGTCGTTGTGTCGTAAGTTATATTGAAATAAAAGGCTGTAGGAATGTCCTGCAACAAATGAGACGAAGAGAACTTTTCACATGATGTAATTTATTAATTACACAATTGTTTTTATCAAGGATAACCGTTCGTTTATGATCATGATTAATGGAAATAATTTTCTGATATTACGTCACCCGCAGGCAAATGTTTTCGTTATCATGGATACAGCCACTGTGACTCCTTTAATTAGAGCAGCTTTTTCTACAATTATTTGAAGATGGAATGCTTTCATAAGAGAATATTATGCACAAAGTAATCAACAGTAATAATGATAATAGTAATAATAATAATAATTATTATTATTATTATTATTATACAAACTTTATGTTCAATGTTAAAATTAACTGTTCACATGAATTCAATCATAATACTCAATTTCACAATTATTCAAAAAATTACGCTTACTCACTATTACTCACTATCATTACGAAAATTAACTCACTATCGGTATGTTGATTGACTTCAAACAAGAATAAAGAAAACGAAGAATTGACGTAATTCTTAGCGCTTGGAAAAAACATTTAAGAAAAACCACCATACTGAAACCAAATAGTAATTTGGGTAGTGTATTTCAAATTATTATATATCACCATTTAATTCATTTGTATATTAATACTATTATTCTATTCTGTATTACTTTTGCGTGGCGGTGTCGCACAAACGTTTTGGTCAATATATAACGTTCGGTAATTTTCTTTTTTCTTTTCTTTTCATTTTTTTTTTGCAAACAAAATTTTCTTTTAAATATTTTAATGAGAATTGTTTAATATTGATACCCCATGCAATTTAAATGAGCCATATAATTTTATTTTCAATAAATTCTGTAACTAAACATGCATGATGTAGTTACAACAGTGTGGACTCACGAAACACTTAAAGACGTAAACCTTAAACACTTAAACCTTAAAACCGTACGTATCGTCTTCGTGACGAAAGAATGTAACCAACGAAGCGAAAGCGGCATGTTGTCATATGTCTGCTGCGGGGGGTAATATAGCGTAGCTCAATCCATTCCAGACGGCATGCCATTACACATACACAGCGGTTGTATCCGATAGGAAAGCTATCTTTAAACACATTCCTTGCGTCCAAAGGATACCTGTCAAGCCCTCTGCCCTTCACAGTTGGCATATCAAATACTGATGGTTCTACGAATGGGCTGCGCTGACATGAGTAAAATGCCCATGTACCTTCAACGAGGGGAAGAGTCGGTTATCTCGCTACGCTGGCATTGACTCCTTCCCATCCACTCAGGGGACTTACATCTAGTAAACACGGGGCCCCGAGCTGAGTCTGGCATTACTTCCACTTACTTGTGACAGGCTCCTTCCTTTCTCTTTCCTGACCTTCCTTGGTCATCTCTTGTTCTTTTCGATCCCGACGCTAGGGTATCTTTCATTTTCCTCTTTCTTCCTTTTTTTAAACAATATATGTAATGTTTTGAGATATGTTGATATTTGACTATTGAGTTGTAATTCAGGAGGGTTTTTGGTGGGTGTGGTTGAGTCATTAGGCGACTCCCACACGAGGGGAGTGTCTTGTTGGTCCTCCCTAGTGCGTAACTGCATTTTCCCTACTGTACAAATTTTTAGGGCTCTAATGAGCTCGATGTCGACGAGCCGTAAAGCCCCACAAAAAAACCTCCCCATTCAAGTGGTTTTTAGGTTTCTCCTTCATTACTATTCTTTCACCGCGAGTACTGTGCGCCCGAATCGCAATTTTCGCCATCTCTCTGCATCTTTTACGCGATCAATACAGCTCTTTTACGCGATCTTTCTTTATGTACTTGATGCTAATTCCTTCGATGTATGCTCTTTCCATTTTATGCGTCATACATTTCGTTACCTTCGATAACTTGCCACACATTTTCTAAACCTTCACACTACCAATATTACAGAGACTCACAAACGTTATGTAACTATTTTCTGTGAGTTATTGATTATCGGTAAAGGCATATCAAAACAGCTTGAAACTATGATTTTATTTATTCATAGAAAAGACAAGGGTTTTATACAGAATGATTCCGAATTCATGGTACAAACTTTAAGGGTTGGTACGGGACACAATAACAATCACTTATTGTATAGGAAAGTATGTAACCAAATGGTACGGCACAAACACAGAAGATAAATGAAAGGAAAGAGAATTAGAGTTAGCTACTGCACGTGAGCGTGAAATATCTGACATCTTTGAATGTGTACACTAATCGGTACACGGACGCTGACAAGCATGTATCACTCTTGGTGAACGCAATTTTGAACAGTAATTGTAAACATTGCACTTGTTTACAACGACGCTGTCTTTCCTTTCTCATCTCCTATTTTTCGTGTTAGCGCCATACCGCGCTACTTGCGCCCATATATACCTGTATAATAAATTATTGTTACAGGGTCCTGTGTCAAGCCTTAAAGTTTGTACCATAACATTCGGATCTTCTGTAGAAGATGAAACATTAGAGCTTACATTTGGTATTATATTGTCATTAAAAGGTATTTGAAATACGTAGCATGAATGCAAAATACCCAGATAAACATTCATTTGTGCTGCGTGTTTCAATCCGGCAGCGAGTTTTGAAAGACTTCGAAATTGGTATTGAGTTCTTTTTAGATTTTCGACACCACAAATCCTTCAAAATTCTAGGGGGAGTGAAGCATTAGTGGTAGTAGCGAGAATACAAAATATATCTTAGTCAATAGTCATAAATATTCTCAGAAATTTTGATAACAGAAGACATGTTTTTATTTTGGGCTTCTCCTATGTTTGTGTTTTAATTGAAGATATAGAAGGACATAGATTAAGGAAGTGATGTACAGAAGCAAAATTATTTAATTAGGAACACAGATAAATATTTAATTAAAGTTATTTCAGTGTTAGAGGGTATTCGCATACATGAAACTAGTCTTACGTTAATTTGACTATCAACAGATGCCTTTATGGTTTATTGATGATGGAGTTGTAGTTTTTGACACAAGACGATATAGATTGTCCACGCACCAGAAAGTACCCTTTTTGTAGCTAGTTGGGAGGGCTCCAGAGTTTCTTGGGTTTTGAGGCAAGAGCAAAAACTTCCACAACGTTACCTGGATTTCAACTCCAGCAGAATCCAGCATTTTAAGTGCTCTACCCACCGAACTACTCTGACACCCATTATTCAAGTAACCCTCTATTTTATGAAGAGAATTTACGAGGTAGGGATGCAAAATGAACTCAAGTGCACGGTATAGAGAGGAGTCAGTAATAATATCGTAACCCTCAACCGACAGGACTGCATCTTATACAATTCCGCCTTGACACCTATATGACACAACAGACGAGACAGTGTCATTCATAACGCCTATCATTTTCTTTCTTTTTCGTTTTATTTTCATTAATAGTGAAAGATATTAACACGATCTTATTTATCAATCTGAGATGAAGGAACAATTTTACAGAGAAAAACACAAAGTAGTACGTGTCCCTCTCTGGATCAATGTGTTCCACTAAGAAGCCTCGCTGTTATGGTTAAAAAAGGCTTTCACATGGTTCCTAATTCTAGCAGCGGTTCTTCGTTACAAATAAACATGGGAGTGGATCTCTCTATATACATACACGCGCGCACACACAGACTCAGTCACACACACTCTTGGAAGCATTTTTTGTAAATTTATAAAATCTCCAAAAATTGTGTCGTTATAGTTTTTGAAATGAAAATGAAATAATCGTTGTTACGATGGTTATTTAAACCAATTATATTATTTGCTTTTCTCACGTAATGTTTTATTTTAGATATTTGTTTTTTAATGTATATTCTTAAGTAAAGTGCTGAAAATTCTAAAATCAGAAGTTGCAGCGACGTCCCAGCTCTTTGGAACTAGTTATTTACAGTGACATCAAGAATTGCTCTTATTTAGTCGTTTGTGAGAAAAGGATAAAATTGCTTTATATTTACTATGACAAAATATTATTTTATTAATTTTCCTGCGAAGTTGAATAATAAAACTTAGTTGATGTACGAGCAATTCTACAAACAAGAATTGTTGTACACACTACCGTAACTACAACTTCTGATGTTCGGGATGGGGGGTCTCTTTGGAGGTCCAGTGCTCCGAACACACAACACCGTGAAAACTGTGGTAAGGAAATTTGTTACGTTAAATAATTTGAAATTGGAATAGTATTTAATAAGATTATCTATTATTTATTTTATTGTTATCCTATTTTTGTTATATTTTGCGTCTTAATATTATTTAGGGGTCCTATTTGGAGACCCCTTACAGATGAGGTTCGGAACGGACCAACCCCATGTGTATAGCTACTGGTTGTCCATAGCTTTGATTCTGACCTGGATGGAGTCCCATAAGAACCGAATCAATCTTAAAAATGCATTTGAATGACGTCATCGCGCGGTTTCAGCCGTTCATTGCATGCACACACCATTTAGCACTAGGGACGCTCGGAAAAGTACCTGCGACTGAACTCCGCACTTCAAACGTCAAAAGTTTTCCCATTGTATGGTTGTTTTAATACTTTTATGAACGTCTTTAATTGATTTGATGAAAAATTACTGTTAAATGAATTATTAGTATTTTTGTTTGTTTTATTCCGAGAACTGAGTCCGAGAGAACTCTAAGGTCAAGCTCTAAGGTGGTTCTTAAAAAAATTAACTTTTGACATTTGGTCGGGGCATTGATTTATGTATTAAAAATGACTTCCTTAAAGAATTTCAGATTTAAAAAATATTTTATTTTTGAAATTATGATATTTTAAATTTTTTAAGCTTGGTAGCGAACCCTATCATATATTTTTTTTAAGTGAATTTTTTATGAAGTTTTATTTTGTGACGTAACACAATATGGGAAGATGCACCGTACAAATTTCTAAAGTTAATTTTTAAGAACATCCCCAGTACCTTTGCCTCATTTTCAACAAGATCATCCTCATAACCTTGTGTCCACGGACCCGTCCTCAAAACTTCTCTCTCCCCTTCTCTGGTGTCCTCACCATCCACATTGTCCTCACAAAGCTCCATCAGGTGGACGCCCACCCATTCCCACGGCAATGCTCCTATCCGAGTCATTCTCTGCAGGTCTGCTCCAATCCAAGGACGGGATGGAGCTTTGAATGAATCCACTTTGTATACTCACATAGAGACCTACCGCACGGAAGAATTGTGTGCAGTCAAAACAAGTTCACTTCATTCAAACTTTCAAACAAAAGACTAACACTATTTCAATTTTTTGTTATTCTTTCAATACATTAAAATAAAAAAGAACGTTCTCATAAACTTAAAAAATGAAGATATTAGAAAAGACCAATGAGTTATTATTATTTCTACTTTTATTACTTCCTACTTTAATTGTCTACAGAAGTTTGAATTATGATTTCATATCGTCCATGGAATAAGCGAACAAATTTGCGACAAAAATAGTACTTTACAAAAGAAAATGATAATTATGAAAAATGAAATTGATAGTAAATGATAAAATTAAAACTTCACAATAATTCTATTAAAGTATGTAGTGCATGGTGTCCAAAACATTCAATTTTACTTTAAAATATTTTAAAGTTTATTTAACATTATTATTACAATACATTTTGTCCACAACAATCAACCATTGGTGAATGCATTCGTACGATGTGTGATACAAGATACGTTGTATGATTCCTGTGCGTAGATGTAGTTTCATTAGCGTGATATATTAGTAACGATTAATTGATGTAATAAAAGTTACTCCACTCTTATTCTCAATGGAAATAATTTACTTTCGTTCTCACAAACAATGCAAGAAACAGCAGTTTGATTGCAGAGAACAAACGAAGAAAGTTGTACCCAAGTTCGTCTTTGACGCAGACGTCTCGCCGCCTGCACTAAAGAGAATCTGGAAATTCGAAATAGCTCATTACTCTTCCTTTGACATTCAGCGAAGAAATTAATTCGAAGATAAGAACTTCATCATGACTATAATCCTATCCAGCTCTTTAATTGCTCGCAAGATGGGAAAGGAGTATGCACATAATAACCTTGTTAAAGAGAGAGAACGCTAATGAGGGATTACTAACCGAAAGGAACATACTGAATAACTGGAATATCAATATAATCTTATACTTAATTATTAGTTAGAGAAAATATATGTGGAATCATTGGTACATTTAAAACGTAATCAAGGGGGGGGGGTAAAGTTCATTAATATTATAAATATTATTGTAAATAACTGTTATAAGTATTATTATAAATATTATTGTAAACATTATAGTGATTTTTTTATTTTTTATTATTATACGCTAATTCATCAAATAGATTAATAACAATTCACTAAATAGTGACCAAATTTATTAATTGTTTAAAATAGCAAATGCATATTAAAGGATAAAGATACATTTTATCAATTTCAATATTATCTGTTGAAAGTTCAGGTCCACTTGGGGGGTGGGTAGCAATAGACCATCTAGCCCCCCACCCTCTCATATATCCAACGCTGTGGTGAATCTTTCTCTTCATTGTCTAACATTCTTGAATATGGTGTTGGTAATGACATTACTTATTATTTTCGTATTGAACTCATCGAAAGCTATAGCCAAACCTAGTTTTGTATATGAAATGTAGTGATGCATCACAATGAAGATAGTAATGCAGTATACAATGTTCCATTTTTGACAGCTGTATTTTCGGAACGATTTCTTTTAAACTGGGGTAGATTCTTTTGTGTTTGGATCAATTAATAGCAAAACTCAATTTTTATCCGTCAACGTTTCGTTCTTCATAACTTGAAAGACTTCTTTCAATTTTCATACATTCCCATATTTCCACATAACAACAACTATTGCACACAATCTTACCACCACCTGTATTTAATTATTTATTTATGACATGTCTTTTGCCGAGGTTCAGGCCATGAGGCCTGCTCTTCCACCTAATCGTGACTTGGGTAAGGGAATTGGGAAGGAGAGATATTGGGTTGCCAGGGAACTTAAGGTACCAAACCGACAATTGTGAGTGAAATCCCAGCTGACAACCTAACCTAATTCGGCCGAGCAGGGTTTGAACCCACGCTCTACCGCTCTCTAGACCACCGCTGTCGGTGAAGAGATGATGTTGGTTAGGAGACTTGTGAGATAATAATACAATTAAGTATGAATAACTTAATTTCATAACGAATAACGACATTAACCCTGAAAATCATATTTCCCCCTTAAGATTGAGTTTGGAAACTCTTTGATTTGATGTAAAAAAAACTTTTCTAAAGATATGCAGGAATTCGGTTTGATAAAGGATATTTTGAGTCAATACACGTCAGTTCATGTTAAAGTTCATAGAAGACATTTATGTACATATTCCAAAATACGTTAAGAAAGGATAAAACGCGTTTTACACTTTTCCTCCTCATATAAACACAGTGACACAAAAACTAGTCGTAGTTCCCTCTTTTTTTTAAATACAAGACGGGAACTACCGGGCATCCGGGTTCCACCGGTGCTCATGACCTTCCCCCGCTTATTAGTTACGGCTGCACCGCGGTGACTGATGAGAGGAGAGCGCGAGGAAAATGACCAGGATGGGAGGTGACGGGAAATGCGAGGTCTCCTGTTCGAAGGCTGATGTACTCTATGGAATGCGGACGCCACTCCACGACAACAGTGGGACAATAATGCTCTATCGCAACGCTGTCCAACTGGCAGCCCGCGAAACTTTTTTTTTTTGCGACCGGCGAGTTATTGTACGTTTTACGTCAAACGTTCGATGGCACAACTTTGTGTTATAAATCTGTGCTGTCAGAATTAATATTTGACGTGGCATGTGTGGTGAGAGAAAATAGAAAACTGTGTTCGATATTTCTCCGTCATATTTTACAATATGAAAATATTCTATTATAATACTAAATGTTAAAAATACTTTTTAAATACAGTAATATACGATTTAATTGTTCCAGCTTGAAGTAATATAAATTTGTACTCCCTACATTATTTCTTTGAGAGTTAACTTATTTAATTATTAAAGTTTCACATATGAAGAACTCTTAACGAATATTTTATATCCATAGATAACTATCTCACTTTGCCTTTTATGTTTGAAATTTAAAAAAATTAATCGATTCTTTTTTCCGGTTCCCGTGCCACCGACATTCCATGGAATTCACTTTTATTATTTTAACAAATTTCAATGAAAATCTATTGAATAGTATGTATTTCTAAGTTGTACTATAATTATTAGAAAAAGTCTTGAGGTCATCGAAAATTAACTATCAACACCAATCAATACTTAAATATTCGAACACGGAAAAAATAAAGGTTAGGCAATGCTAATAGATTATGAACCAAAGAAACAGCTACACGAAGACTACAGTTGTCTTTAATTTGTTTTCTGTTTCTTTAGAGGGTCCATAGAGATAGAGAATTATTTCAAGAATCATAAAAGGAATATGTTACATCTTCAATACAAGAAATATACAGGAAAATTGTATATGAATTACGGAAAGGTAATATAGTAACTAAATCCTAGAAAAAATGTGCAATGTGGAATATATTTAATAAATTATTAGAGAGAAAACAACATTATTAATATTTCGCATAGTTCACATTACAAACGAAAAAAGAAGTAAAATGTAACAAAAATTTATGTTCTAACACGTTAAAAAATTAAATTGAATATAATAAGATCTTTTTTGAAGTATAAACAATCGACGGAAAAACTTAAAACGGAATATATCTTTCCATTATCGCGTTTAGAAAGTATAGCGTCCCAGAGATACATAAATACGTAATCAATCTTCCTTATTAAGGTGACGGAGACTATACTGTCATATGTCCTTGTGTACACGAAAACAATCATTGAGGCTATATGCGTGCTAATGGAAAATCTTCCGCTTCAGAAGTGGAAATGCGGAAAAAACAACTACATTACAGAGAATATTTGACAGAATGCAGAGGCTTGTGTACTAGTCTATTGGAAAATTGAATAAATTTCAATTGTAAAACATATTCTATAAAATGTGTCAAAATATTTTAATTTTTGCAGATCATAAATGGTTTTGTGGGTAACTACATATGAAATAATGTGCTATAAAATACATAAGTCGATAGGGGAAAAAAAAGCTTTTCATGTAATTTGTGACCAGCTGAAGAATACTGAAATTTTGAATGAAGGATTTTTTACTATTAAAATGACAATTTGAAATTGTAGTTATAATACATATTGTAAAACGCACGAATAAAAATATTTATTTTCTTCGCTTATTATCTGGCAACTACGGAAATACCAAAGTGCATGGTTGCATGGTTTATAAAGCAAGAAGCCTCTCAGAAAGGAATTACGTACCAACTGTATTTTCCTCCTACTCATAAAAACGTTTCCTGATTCTTGTTCAGTATTTATGATTTTACGACGAAGTAAAACTTCGAAATAATACGGTGCTTTTGATAGGTAATTATGGAATATCGATTTATAGATTCTATATAGATACTAATGAGGTTGAATACGATTTCTGGTAAACATAAATATAAATTATACATGATTAAATTTTACTGGATACCGTCTGTACAGTGGTTGAATTGAAAAAAAAATACATACTTAAATTCATTAAAGGCTGGAATTTCATGAAAGAAGATTTTTAAAATTTAATTCTCTATTAATTTACAATTATTCTCACACAGTAACGAAAAAACTAAGCTCTTATGTGTTTTAGTCATGATCTCTTTCATGGACTGCTTCGTATCAAACTTAAAACGTAAATACACCCGATTGCCTCAACTTATGAAATACGTTGCTACTGAAGCACTTAAACCGCAAATCCCAACATGAAAACTCAAAAGCAAACAGCAGCTATTTGGGATGCATATCAGAGTAAATTTATACCAAAGCTGGGAGGTTAACTCAAATCGAGTATGAACCTAATTAGGCACCGCTTATTTATGATAGCGTATTTCCGTTGCGAAGGTCTGCGTCGCGACGCGTGGCGTCGAAAGTAGAGTCTAATTGTGGCAGAGGCCCAAACGACGCCCGCGTCGCTTTGGAATGAAAGCCACACACCGCGGACGCACCTGCCATCCGAATGCGACTAGTCTAGCGTCGTTTACATGCGCGCACCGCCGCATGAAATACTAATGCATCATGGTTTAATCCCGAATGCACTGAATTGGTTGATGAGATCATTAGCAGTCCAAAGAAATCATATCACCATCAAACTGCCATATATATATATATATATA
>NNCF01135770.1:1973-14727 GCA_002313205.1 Laupala kohalensis | reverse complement strand
GGTCGCCACATCTGCTCTTCAGTCTATGCGGCACTAACAGACAACAACAAAGATGCTTCACGTGTAAATGGTCATGCAGGAAGAAATGAATTGCTGGAGCATTAAACGTAAGGTATCCTCTACCTGCTGCTGGTCTCTCGTCTATGTTTGTCAAGCAATTTTTTTACAGCAGCAATGTCTTCGTCCGTAACTGACATTCGTAATATTCCCGTTTTTTAGCATCCTTCGGAGTGAAATTTCCCCTTTGGAATTCTCTGTACCACCTAAATATAATTGTACGATGTGGACAAACATCACCTAGTGCGACAGTCATTCCAGTTAAGCACTGGTCTACGTTTAAACCACGCGCGAAATTATACCGTAAATCTGTTCATTTCCTACTTCGTAACCACGATAACACAGCACACACTTCAAAGAATCACCGTTAATGATCAACTGAGCGCATAGGCACGGCGCTACGGCTAATGTTCAAGTGTGAACATGTCTCAGCACACGGCAGCATACAGCTACCTGCGGCTCATTGTTACATCATATTGCAAAACCTTCCTTGTACCCATCGCTTTTCAAAATTCTTCGCTTTTCAAATTTACGATAGTTATATAGAAATATTGTTCTGCACTACTTTCTTCTCTCCGCCACCGTTTATGTTAGTATGTTAGGGTGTGATAATTATAAACAATTTCAAACAATTGTTCGGTCACAGTTGACGGTGTTAGGTTTGTAAGACCCGGCGATTCCGTTTTAAGAAAATTTGTTGTAAGTGTGAAGATAAAGGCGATAGAGGTAGCAACACTCGCGGAAGGATATACGAAGAATAATATTAAGATAGGACGATAATGTTAAATTTGCAATCGAAAAAGCCAATTATTTCCCACATAAAATAATTCAATTTGTAATTTCCGAAAACCAAGTCCCTTCCAGAATCATGAAAAAAATCCGTGTTTCGATATCTCATCCGGATATTTTTCTACGGCGTTTGACTTATAATTGAGTTGGTCCTAGTTTTTCTTTTTCTAATTGTTACAAATCACTATTAGGTAATAATACAATAAATATTATATAACAGGCTTGATTTGCTTCAAATGCATCAGAGCTTTAAGTGCAAACATAGCGACTGAGCGCAACGGGTTCCTGCTTTATGCATCTCATAACAGAAATTGTTTAATTGCTTTCTCAAATGTTCGGTGACATCAAATGAAAGTAATGTAAGAAATACTTCGTAAAATTTACTACAAATCAAAGTCACTATTCAGAAAGAATACGTGAAGACTGGTTCACCAATAATTATTCTTATTATTATGACTATTTTTATTATTATTATTATCATTATTATTGTGATTATAGTTACTGTTCCTAGTATCAATTTTTACCCACGGGCGGAATTAATTGAAACAAATAATCACGAATTTGTTGTTATGCAATACTTATGATTCGTAAACCTTTCTTTCAGAATAATCCAGTTTGATAAAACGTTCGTCTGGAATAACTTGTTTTATAAAATACAACTTTGTTGGTATACTGTTATAATAACATGTACCAATATTTTTTTATTCTTATGTGTTGAAATATTAAATGATAAAATGTATTTAATACATATGTCTAAAAACTTCAAAATCTAATAAAGTGGAACAATACACGTCACGATGCAAATGGAAGTGTCTAGGCGCATCAATAATATTCCCTGAATTAAAACCAGTCTTTGCACTCGACTATATTTATCAACGCATCGGCCAATAGACAGTCCATTGTTGAGTAGATGGGATTTAAAAAGAAGTGGGTTAAGGCGTGAAAAAACACGCTGCATTTCTCTTTCATAATGTACATGAAATCGCACACGAAAGATAGTAAAACTCAAATGAAACGTAATCAAAGTTTTATTCGGTTAAACATTGTTACCAGACACTAACAATTACTTGTACAAAAAAATTCCAGTTATCGGAACTCATCTGATTCGTTGGAGAAAAAATAGAAAAAGACATGAAATTAGTTTTGTGTAGGAAATTACTGGACACTAAATTTATTTGTCACTGTAATGAACTAATCGTAACGACCTGTTATATTATGTTTTTTAACTATAGATCGCGAACTCATTACTGATTTTCGTCAACTACATTTTCTCCAGTAATTTTGACCTCATCAGGATATGCAATAAACCGAATATTTCATGATCCGGACCCAAAAATATCCGGATACTTGGAGTTCTACTGTACGTATTCATGGCTGTGTATGATTTTTTCATGCTAAGAGTCTCATGACACAAACCAATGCTGCATACTCCATCAAGCACGTTTTTCCAGCGGATTTGTCTTCAGCTGAAACAAGAAAAAGTCAGTTCTTATTACTTCATAACAGCACACTTCAGGAGCAGACCAGGGTTTATGCAGCGTCTCAAGAGGCGTTTACATCAACTCGTTCTCTACATACGCTGCCACCATAAAATTTAAAGCAGAAACCATGAAAGAAAAACACTTGAATTCTGTTCAAAAAATACGTTTTTTTACGAATGGAATGAATACTTGAAATCCACCCATCTAAATTGCATGAGCGAATGCTCCCGACTTATGCTTCAAACTACCACCGGTTTCCAGCTTCGATTCAAAGTCTGTTAGCCATCGGGCATAGATTCCCCCTCTGGGATCCTTTTGAGTAAGCGAATGGTCTCGAGACCTCCACTCGCCTCGTATTTTACACTCCCCTAACCCCCGCCATGTCGGCGCATACCACACCACACCTTCACTATTTTTCCCGCCCGTTCTTTGGCGGCGACCAAGCGCTCACCACATGGCGTTGTCAAGCGTCGTCATAGCAACGGTACACCAGCGGGCCTTTCTCCAGGAAAGTGACGGCAGCCGACACGGTTTATGGTGTTGTGCGCTTTTTGGCATTTCGCAGTTCGACTAGACCCAATATTAATAGAAATAAAACTTTCAACATAAATATCTGGAGCGAAGACGTTGCAGTATGAATCAAACGTTTATGCATTCAAGTGAGGTCATATATCATTTTGAGAAGCTCATCTACATGAGGCGGTAGAAGGTAGAAGGTGGGTCGTGAGGCTGAGTTTACCAACAACTCGACCCACGGATAAGTAAATGTTAGTAAATGTAGACTTTAAAGTCAGAGGCTTCAAGTTCTATCTGTCCTCGCCGGAAATTGAACTCGAAGTAATTTTGTGGCGGGCAAGCACTGTAGCCCCTTAGTCACCCGTAGGGTTGGTATCATATTGGGTTAACTTAAAAAGAGAAACTAAAAGATTTTGTATAAATTAAAAACTCCGTCTAGTTTGTATTTGTTGGCGTGGCTTTTGCCTTCCATGTTTTCAGATATTGAACTTTCATTTGGAGGTATAAAATATTTAAATTCACTGACCTTCTTTGGAACATACGTCTACGACCTCTTCAGCTTTGCTCAGGCGTTTAGGATCATCAGCAAATAAGATTTTGTATGCTGATATCATGAAAGACCTCTCAGGTAATTTGCCATTCTTCACCATTCCAAGTCGTTCCATTATACACGCAAATACGCACTGTTCAACACAGACCATATCAATGTTGCTAACAATTCTTTACACTCAGCGATTATAGGAAAATATTTAGTAAAGGAACTTTATAGTGACCATACCATTGCTCCATAAGAAAATCCACCTTTCAGGAGTAGAACTGAACGTGATTCCTCTGAAACATGGAAATACAATCTTTATAACAATCTCATTCAAATTTTGTGCAATACAACCCCGTGATGTAACTCAATACATTTCATCCAGTTGCAACTTATGTCTACAACAATCGGGATGACTACGTGCTGCACAAAAAAGTAATTTTCTCGACGGAAACGCTCAAGGAACCATTCCACCAATTCCAGTGAAGGATCCGAAGAAAGTATCGAATGTACTATTTGCAAAAGTCGTCATTTAACTAGATACATCTTCTCCACTGACAGGCTTCGAGAACTTCTGCATAGATAGTGTGTTCGAAATTTCTGAAGTTAATCTGACCCACACCGGTATTGTTGTTTTGTGTATTTATAGACCACCTCAATCAAACCTTGACATATTTTTTCGGAACTTCGAAATTGTTTTAAAACATATCACACACAAATCTACTAAATCTATCGTTATATGTAGTGATTTCAATATTGATATCCTGAGTACATCCGACTCTGCACATTCACCAGTTAATCGATTTAAGAATCTTATCGACTCCTTCAACCTTATTACTACGTTAAACGACCCCACTCGCCTCTCCAGTTCATCTCAAACATTGCTAGATCAAATTATAGTCAACAATGGAATCTCGTATCTCTCTGAAGTGTTTATCGCCGGATACAGTGATCACCTTGCTCAAGTATTGACTATTAATAATAAACTAAAACCACTTAAAATCCTTTACAAATTTACAAGAGAGTTTAATGACATAAATAAATCCACATTTATAAATTATTTTCGTAAAAAAACATGGAAAGATGTTTACAATTGCCAAAACACCAACGACAAATTTAATGTATTTATCTAAATTTTCCTAAAACATTACAACTCTAGTTTTCCAGTAAAACGTAAGTTAATTAACACAAAGAAATACAATAGATAAATCACCCAAGGGATAAGGATTTATTCAAAAAAAAAGAAAAACGCCATTTGCAATATCTTTCAAAACGCTATAACCAACCACCCGAATTCCATAATTATATTCGTAAATATAAGTCTATTCTTCGAAAAGTAAACTATGCAGATAAACNGCTAAAGTAATGGAAAACGACGGGCATATACTAAAATCGAACAACCGGATGAAAGCCATGTGGAATATTGTTAAAAATTACACGTCAACTTCTGAAAACCGCAAAGAAAGTATTTCTTTACTAAACGATGGCAAAAACGTAACAAATCCTCAGGACATCGCAAATTTGTTTAATTATCACTTCTCAGAAGNTCTCAGAAGTTGGTAAAATAACGAACTCAATATATCCAAATCAATGTCCTCCAATTATATCCACCCACATACCCAATTCTATGTTCACTTCCGAAACTAACGCCAGTGAAGTCATGAGATCCATCAGCTTTTTCAAAAACAAATTTTCCACATGCGTAAATGATAAACCTGAATTTATTGTTAAATTTTCGTCCCATGCTATATTAAATCCACACATAAATATCTTTAATAGTTCTTTATCGGAAGGGGTGTTTCCCAATATATTTAAGAGAGCTAAAGTGAAACCTTTACACAAGTAAGGAAACAAACTTAATATTGGAAATTACGGACCAATATCCATACTACCCACTTTCTCAAAAATTCTAGAAAAATTGTTCTATAAGCGTCTTCTAGATTTTTTATCAANATAACATTCTCTCTGACGATCAACACGGTTTTAGGAAATCCTTTTCCACTACAAGCGCCATATTTTCCTTCTTAAACGATGTTAACACATCTCTAGACCGTGGAGAAAATCCTCAGTGAGTTTTACTTGACTTATCCAAAGCATTCAATATCATCGATCACGAAATTCTTTTTTCCAGATTGCATTCTTTATGCATTCGTGAACTTCCACATCAATGGCTAACTTCTCATTTAAAAGATAGACATCAACAGGTTGAAATATCCTATACTAAAAATAAAAGACTTCAGCGTTGTCTTTCAGATGCAAAGCCACTTACTTGCGGAGTACCCAAGGTTCAATTCTCGGTCCTATACTCTTTTTATTGTATGTGAACGACATGTCATCATCCACATCAGATTGCAAAATGGTTCTTTTTGCTGATGACACTAATTTACTATGTAAACACGCCAATGCTCAAAAAGTTTTGTCTAACCTTTCGACTTGGTTCCATGCAAATCGTCTCATTGTAAACACTGACAAAACAGTGTCTATGTCATTTCACAATACTATCACAAAATCTTTACCCCAGGTTTCTCTTTTTTTAAACGGAACACAATTAAAAACTGTTACGAATACAAAATTCTTAGGTCTCCATATTCAAGACAACTTCAAATAGAACTGTCACGTCGACAATCTCAATTCTCAATTAAGCAAATTGTTTTACGCATTCCGAAACTTAGTTAACGCATATAGTCCACGTATTTCTCGTTGCGTATATTTTGCAAACGTTTACTCCCATTTACGTTACGGCATTACCTTCTGGGGTATTTCCGGTCAGAGTATTTAAACTTTCAGAATTCAGAAGAGGATAGTTGGGATAATTTATAAATCTCAAACCCGAAACTCTTGTAAACCTTTATTCAAGGAAATAAATATCTTAACACTTCCCTGCATTTATATTTATGAAACGGTCTTGTTTGTTAAGACCGAATTACTGAAGTGCCACCCCTGCTTTATACGAAACGGGCTCGTTCACGAACACAACACTCGCAATAGTAATAATATTCATCGGCCTAGAGTGTCAACCTCTCTTTGCCGAAAAGGACCGCATCATTTATGAATCGTTCTATATAATTCCCTGTCTAAGAATATAAAAGACATTATGAAATTGAATATCTTCTAATCCGCGGTTAAAAACTACCTTCTGCACCAGTGCTTCTACACTGTAAAAGAATTTATTGATTTTTATAAATGTTAAATCCGTCTTGTACTTTATCATGCTATTGCTGTTGTTCTTTTTAAATAACTTATAACAATTTCAAAAACAATTTTCTTCATGATTGTGTTGTTTTATGGTTCATATTAATTTAGATTTATGTGTACTCAACATTAGCACGGTTGTGTATATTATTTCCCCAGCCCCATCCTGGCCCGGGTTTTTCTCCGTTTTTCCTTCGGGTAAAGGCGGATTTTTAATACAGGTTCTCTAGGCTTTGTCTAGGAACGTGTTTATTGTAACAATAAATCGTGAATTTAGTGTTTTTTCAATTCTTATGATATTTAAACACTATATTCAGAATAATCTATAGTTCGATAATAACTTGTACATGTAAATTTACAAACATATTTGACGTAAATTACAAACATATTGACATTATATATGTACTATAGTTGCAGTTAACTTTTTATCTTATCTAGGAAAATTTACTGAAATTTTTGAATCCGCCTCTGACTTTAGGCCCTTGATCGGAATTGATGGATAACGTCCCTTGCTTGTTTCCGGAGAGTAAATTAGTTTATGGTCCTCCACGTGGTAAAACGCAATTTGTACTATTTTTTGACAATAAAATTATTATTATTATACAACCTTAAGCGAAAAAATGATAAAGAAAAATGTATCGATGGAATGCAATTGTGTAAAGCTCAAACTTTGCAAATAAATAAAACAATAATAGATTCATGCGGAAAATTGAATATAACATATATTCTGTATAACTGTACAAAAACTCACGTATCCTAAGCATAATTATTCTATTGATATGAATACTATGAAAGACACATCTTTCCCTTGTATCTACTAGTTGTAGACAAGCTTCATACTTAGCATTAATATTTTTAAGAGCAGTATATGGCAAAACGTAAATTTAGCACTTGAATAAAGAAAGGCATGGTCACAGATTACTAGCATCATCGTACGCACCAAAGCACAAATATTTGGTAGAATACACGATGCAAGTATATTTTTTTCCTGAGTAAATCTGCCCATCATGGCAAATAAGGCGTGCTTTCAAAAACACGTAATTTTTTAATGTTAAGCGACGAAGGAAAAGGAAAATATGAAACAATATAATAGAATCGTCAACACCCTTTTTAATGCTTGAAAGAACAATGTTTAATTTGTGTGATTGACTCCACCCGGTTACACTGAAAAGGAACGCAAATTTCCTTGCGCTTGAATACGCTAATATACATTTGTCTGTTAATGTCCGCGCACCAGACATGCGAACACCATGTTTATGATATTTTTTTAAATATAGGACACAAATTCAAAGACGTAAGATTTCAACAATAATAAAATAACATTCTTTAATTAAACACATATACTACACAAATTTTCCACAACACCAATTTTTATTATCCGCTGCCAAATCTAACCTCACTTGTGAAGATTCGCAGCGGAGTGCAGTTAACTTTGAGTGAACACAAAGTGAGTGCAGCGATCTATGATTGATACATAAAACCTCTTTAAAGTTTTTAAAGTTTAAATAAAATTTCAATGTCATAAATAAAGCATGATTGCCCAAATCTTTAAAGCATGGGCAATAGGGTGAGCTAATTTTTAATAATGCACGGAAGTATTAAACAACTTACAAGAGTATTAAAGAATAAGGTGTTTTTAATTTTGTTATAATGATAAGTATTACTTACCCTCTGTTGCTTTATTTTTTTTCTTACAGGCTTCATAATATGGTCGCACGAATGTATGGTACTTCACCATCATTTCGGCCTGAAACAAAGAAATGAGTAATCTTATCTTATACAGGTATTCTAGTTATTTACCTGTATTAAAATATTAACTTCACTGAGAAAAATGAGTCTCTGAATATAAGGAAATCTTAAAATAGGAATGATTTTTCGAAAAATCAGCTGAAAAGCTTTTTTTATATATATTTAAGGTGTTTATGGTGCTAATTGTATAACATTGTGGAGCGATGGACTGGCTCTAGGCACGACAGCCGCATATTCCATAAGCAAACCCGGTTGACGGGATCCTGTAGAAAGGATATATCCTCCTCACACGTTTTGAATCCGGAAGGACATTCACAAAGGCTCTATAGCAGAGCTCACACTACTGCAGCAAGAATAAATAATAAAATTTTATTGTTAAAAGGCAAACTGCGCGTGACAAACTAAGGGGCGATAGATTAAACTACTCTCCGGAAATGGGCAAGGGACCATGCCATCAATTCCGAACAAAGCAATGGCAAGTCCTAAATCAGAGGTGGATTTAGTATCATTACGAACTATGATATTATTAAGAAATTATGCATTAAATACGAACCGTCATCCATTTATTATTCTAAAATAAATAGTATACACTACTTGTGCAGTAGAAATTCAAGAATAATAAAACAAAGGTATTAATAACGTTCCAGGCAAAGAAAAATCCTCCACTACCCTGAGGAAAACAGGAGGAGAACCAGGGCAAGAAAAAGTCGGGTCAGGAAGAGAGAAATGTAGTAGAGTGTTTGTTTGGGAGGAGAAATATTTGGTTCCCTCGCGTAAGGGACGCGGAAATAAAGTGAAGACAGCTACAAACATAGTTGTGACGTGTGCCGAGCCGAACAATATTCCTCTAAACATTAGGGACGAGTTAGAATCTCTAAATCACGATGTTTCTGTGCACAATTTTTATCTTTATTTATCTGTGAGAGAGGGATTGGTTGCATCGCGGCGAGTGATTGTGGCACATTTCATGAAACACATATGTAAAATAAATTATCGTTAAAAATTTTTATTATTGAATTAAAAAAAAATGAATGTTCAATCTTTAAAGTTTCCAGCACTGTTTTGTATTTGTACTTCATTACAGTTGTATTATGAAAAAGCCACAAATCTTGTTTAGATATTCAAAACATTTATGTATAATTATCACCTTTTTATATTACAATAGTAAAACAAACCTAACCTATTAATTAATAGTAATAGTTTCATTCAAATAATATTTACAGAAAAAAAATATTGATTGTGACGACCTATAGAAATTATGACACTTTATATTTACTTTGAATAAACTGACAATATAATAAATTAGTTATTAATGTAGTGTTATTTATAAATTGTTTAACTAATCGTGAATGTCCTTTAAAATAATCAGGCCTAGATATCTCGGTCCTTCGGAACAAATAGCCGATGAAAATCTAAAGTAGTCGAACAACATATTCTCCTGAAGGAACCAGCGACCTAAAGTCATAGTGGAATAACACAAAGTGTGTCAACGCGCATCGAGATCGGAAGGACATTGCCAGCACATGTAGCGACTCACATTTTTTAACGGCAATGTACAGAGTTATGAAATGTGTTGATTGTGTTTGGGCGATGCGATGTCCTAATATTAGTTCCAAGAAATAACATAACAATACGATAAGTTCACGAGTCATGCTGTTTGCGTTTCTTATGCCTACAAATTCAGCCCCATCTCTGATTGAAGAGTAATAACGTAACGTGCGCCATAATTTTGGGATAAAACCGTCGTTAAAAAAAAGAATATGAATATTTTTTTCTATAGCTTAGTCCAGAGGACGTTGGCTTAACACACGCTAACACAATCGGTTAGACAGTCGGCCATGTTTGTGTGACATGTATTGCTGGCGACAGATAAAAGATAGCGTTAGCGACGCAGAGGTTTAATGGCGGATAGTGAACCCCTCGAATAGGAGGGGATGGTAGGATGGCACCATCTAAATGGAGTTCCTTCAATTAAATATACAACAACGCAGCGGGTTACCGGTAATTAAACTACTTGGTCGTTAGGTTAACAGGTCTAGCAGTTCTTTCTGCATGTAGATTCTTCAATCACTGCGGAAATAGTTCCCTTCCGTTTTATTATTAAACTTCCAAATTCGAGCAGGTCACCCAAATTACAGTTTTGGGGGAAGGCGGAATAAGGAAACAATAAAAACAGATATTTCAATAATAAACTTAAAATGTATTCTAAAACCAATGATACATATTACATTATCTAAACATATTCTATAACACTAGAAAACATTCCGTAACGTTGTATAACATACATGAATATATAGGGGAACTTATGTAATAGCACTGGAATAGATTCTATAACATTGAAAAACATATGCAATTACAGGACAAAACATACCGCAAAATGTAAACACAAAAACTTCTTACTTGAGCATTTTCATTTATTTAAAAAAAATGTCAGCTACGTACTCACGCACTTCTTTAACTAACGCTATTTCTACTGTTTATCATTATATAGTACAACCATGGTCCACATCACCTCGCTAATTATTGTACCTCGTCAATTTTGGTGAATTTCTTTAAGTATATTGATGATAGGACTGGTAGCAAAACGACCTGCAACAGTAACTCTCTCTGTCGAAAACACACTGTAACTAATATAAATGCAGATAGAGGAATCACCCTTAGACGTTACTACACGTGATACGACGCCAGTGCTCATCAAGCTGAAGTCGCGGAACTGACCAAGTTTTCTTTGCTATTGTTATATTCCTTCATGCTCCCGTTCCGAAAAATGTCTTAAAATTGCTTTCACTGCGCATGCTCGGGATGGAATTACTATGTCCTACAGCAGTGTAATAAATTGTAATATCTAAAATCAAAGTAAGAGAAGAAATTAAACGAAATGACGAGTATTCACTTCTTTCCATACATTACCATTTTTCGTTTTCTCGTGTTTTAATCGAGCAATCTCTACCCGATATTTCGCTTCCTCCGTTCTTTATCTTTCTCGTCTCAACTTCTCTTCGTATATTTTCCTCAGATATGACGTCAACATTTGTTCAATTTCCTCTTAATTTTTGCAAAATGTTTATTACATGTAGGATGTGAAGACAAGGGTGTGGCAAGAAGAGATGATGTGGTAACCGAGGCAGAAGATGTTTGATGAAGAGAGGAAAGTTCTTTTTCGGTTTGATTAACAGAAGAAGCAATGTCTGAATTATTGAATCCAAACGGTGCATCTAAAATCGAAGTATCTTCTGCAGAATCCAAACATCCTTTTTGAGACTTTTCCAAGTTTGAGGTACTTTGTTTGAAATTGTCTACAAATAAGATAAAGACAAAAGACCACAAGAAATCGATTGGATTGCAAAAAGTTCAAGAGTATTAAATCCGAGGAAATGAGGTTCATTTACCTTGGTCGGAATCGTTCGGTGAAATAACTTCAGTGATTGAAGATTCCGTGAGCAATTTCTCTGCGTGTATTGTACATTTGTTTTAAATCATGTGGAATGGAAAATAAAATGAGTAACAAACAATTAATAAAAAATTAAACTTTCTCCAAATTTTTTTCATCACCGGGTTAATGTCGAAGGCCCTTTCCACTTTCTACCACGCTACACTTTCGTCGTTCGATGTGGCCCCATTAATTTTCTTGTTTTCTGTTATGTGCTTGAATGGAATCAAATAAGTACGTTCGTGCTCAGTATCTTTTTTTTCTTCATAATCTCTATTACACTCACATGCAATCTAATCAACCATTCACACAAACTGATCAACTACACACACGCAAAATAAACAATCACACAGAAACGAAAAAAAATAGTTACACTCAAGAATAATAATAAAAATAACTAATTACCAACTGAATAAAAATCAACAAGTATTCGTCAAAGGGCGTGTTTTTTCACAATATATAGAAATTCTTTGACGGATAAAAATAAATATTGAAGAATCTGTAAACGTGTCTTAAGACTTGTCCTTTCTGAGTAAATGTTGGCTAGCCAGAAAGCTACTCGAACGATCTCTACTCAACTGATATATTCTCAAGATACATGTATTGCATCGCTCATTACTCAAGACGCGATTGAGTCTTGAGACGAGTCTTGGGCGATACGCTTCTGAGTAATGTCCTAAGTAATGTCTATCAATACTTAAATGAATCATAATATATATATTTACCCGTAAGACTTTCAATGATAATGGGTCGTGCTATAAGTTTGCCACTTAAGATCAGAGGAATATAATTAATTGAATACATGTTCATAAATGTTCTTTGATTGTTTTTATAGTATCGTATTGCATGCATGTAGAACCTCTCTTGTAATTTCTAATACAAGACACGGAGTTTCAACGAGGGAGAGATGTAGAATAATGATATATCTTACATAGTTTACTTCTCGTACTTTAAAATGATTCTGATAATTTTATTATGATATTTGTTAAGTTTTCTGTCTTGCAG
>NNCF01135760.1:15009-27509 GCA_002313205.1 Laupala kohalensis | reverse complement strand
TAGTTCCATTTCTGAGTATCATTTCTGAAATGTAACGTTTTAATTATTATTTTTTCGGAAAATTTCCTCGCTTTTTAGGGAGGTAGCTTCACATTGTTTATGCGATTGGATCCACATGACGGATTGGAGTAAGATAAAAATTTACGTAAGCAAGAAAAAGTAAACCAGAAATACAAGCATATGGTGAACCATTGCATTGCAGTATGCGAAGTCTTTTTACAAAGCATCATAAACGTGAAACATTGGGTTTGAATTGAGATTTAACAATGTCAAATAAAAAGCAGGCAAATACTTTATAAAAATAATACTGATGTATTAAAGATAAAGATAAAAGGAATATTTTTTTATTGAAATTGACTTTTTCAGTCACGACGCTCCGATTAACGTAGGACGTAAAGTTTGGATTTAACTTAAGTTTGAATTTAAAGCTACAACATTAGTGAAACTCGTCATGATTGACTCGTCTATATATCCAATGATAGTAAAAGTAAAACAGACAAAACATTACAACGTCTCGACTCTGATATGAGTCGTCGTCATCATCATCATCATCATGAGGTAAAATTTACATAGAAGTATTGTAATGACAACATCAGAGTGAGGCATATTGGCTCCTAAATCAGAAGTTGTGACAACTACATTTTAATATTTTACCTCATGATGATGATGATGACGACGACTCATATCAGAGAAGAAACGTCGCGATGTTTTAATGAACTGACGAACAAATAAATGTAAATAACAAATAAAAACTTTTTTGTGAAAAGAAAGCAGTTTATTACCTCCCACGTGGTCATCTACTGTTTGCGACTAAGTTACTCTCCGGAAAGGAGCAAGGTACCATCCCATCAATTCCGATGAAGGGCCCAAGGGCAGTGGCGGACTTAATATTTAATAATAATTTAATATTTAACTTTTTTAATAAAATACGTAGCGTTATCAATTATTATTCCAAAACAAATAGTAGATATTATTAATTTCGAATTTTGACTCCACATTGTAACAAGAGTATAAAACATTCCCGTCCATGGAAAAATCCGCCACTATCCGGAGAAAACCGAAGGAAAACCGGAGAAAAACCCGGGTCAGGATGAGTCTACAGAAATAATGTATACAACCGTGCCAAGGTTGCGTACGGTTAGAAAGAAACTATTATAAATAAAAAGGATCAAAAACAATAAAATTGAAATATATTACGTGTCTGTTTGGTTTCTGTGGGTCGCGAATTTTATTATTATTATTAACATTAGTGAAACTTAACTTGCAAATTGTTCTCTGTCGTTGGCAATTTTTCGTGGCATGTGATGTTAATAATAAAGACTTGTGACACACCGTGTAGTCCAGGGCCGATCGATAGATCCATCTTTCGGTCAGCTTCACTTCTCCCCACTACATCTTTCTTTCAACGAACACTCTTCGGGGTCACGAGAGATTTCTTCAAGTACTTTCGCCCCAAATGCGTCTACTCACTCTTCCTCTTTGTATTACCCTGAATCACTACAATTCATCCTCGTCGACATTGTAACATCAACGATTGGGGAGCACACAAATAATATTTACAGTTCTCATATTGATAATGATAATAAACTTTATTGAAAATGAAATTAACTTACGAAGTCTCGCCAACCATATCTTTATTATTTAAGTTAACATTCGACCACATAGCGGTCATCTTCAGTCATCTTCCTCCGGACAAGGACCCAAGGGTTGTGAAGGATTTAATATTTATTAAATAAATTATTTAATTAATATCAACTGTAATCCATTTACGATTCGAAAATTAATTGTAGTAAAATTCAGGATGAATAATAAGAAAACTACTGACATTCCCGCGAATGGAAAATCCGCTACTCGCCAAAGGAAAACCGGAGAAAAACCCGGGTCAGGATTGGGCTACAGAGATAATGTACACAATTGATTGTACATTGTACATTGATTTTGTCTAAATCAACATTGACATATGTAAGAAAAAATCTAAACAGAATTTCGAAAAAAGCTGCTAGGAGCTACTTTTATAATGCATATGCCGGACTCGCTATAATTAATCCATGCACTGGAGTTAAATGCTCGTCGCTGCTATCCTAAAAAGATTACGTAATAAATTTAAATTCGACTAAAAAATGGTAAATGAAGTAAGATCTAATCGAATTTCGAAAACAATATTTTGCCCGCACTGATCAAACCTGGAGAACACATGCGGAAATCTTCTAAGCTCTCGATCTAAAAGTCCTGCACTAGGATAAAAAAATTTAACATTTAATTGAAAAAATATCTTATTCGAATTTCTATATAAAAAAAAATAGTGTTGCACGCGGCCCCTGTGAGGAAGTTTAGAACTCTGGGACTTTTCGTAGCGCAAAATGCACCCCGTCGCTGTAACTGAGAAACGCTTTTAAAAAAACCCTTCGAAGGTTTAACTCACGCGACTCCAAAAGTACGAAAAGTACATTTTCCACATTTTCCGCGTTTTCCGTGTAGTCAATGCGACGGGATAGATGAGCTATGCAACCCGCGCTACGCATAAGTTGAGGTGGTAGCATCTCAAATGTTGGATCACAAGCTTCCGCATTTAATGGAACACGTCACTCAGTCAGTCAGTGACGTCACCCCCAATGAGAGCGAACGGAAGAGATTTATACGAAGGCGGCGGCAGAGCACCAGCGGAGGTAGAATTTAATCTCAAAGCATCTGACATCGGCGTAAATAAACAGAGTAACATGAGCTTATCGTGATTTTAATATTGAAAAATATACCTCACGGGTCACTTAAATAAAATAATTGCAATTATGATAGATGGAGCAACACATTGCCTCTCTTATGATGAACAAAAAAACCCGTTTACAAAAAACTTGGACAAACTTTTAAATCAGGAAAAGGATTAAACTTCGTTTTGTAGTATTTTTTTACATCACTTTTGTTTATCTCTGTCACTGGACATTGAAAAAAGATATTTAATTTTTTCTGAAGTGAGATGTGTACATCAGGAAACCGGTTGCGCTCAGCCTTTTTTCTTCATTATTATCCATATTGTTGTTTTTTAAAACGACTATAATAATCATAATAATAATAATAATAATAATAATAATAAAGAAAACTGTTATACAAGTAGACTTCTTCGTGATTGGACTCACTTTTTGACTAAATTCTGGTNTAAGAGACAGGGCATTAAATGTCAATAGGTACAAAAATGTATAAAAATTGACATTGCTGGAACAGTTTTTCTACTGGATCAAATGAAATGTACGACGAAGAGAAAAAAATTCAAACTTCTTTCTACTTTTTCTGGTTCTATATTAAACTTGTATTTGTTAAATACATATTTACGAGATCTGTAAACATAATGTTAAAATTTGGTTCTCACATTACACATTTTCAAAGTTCGAGTTGGTTCTAGAATCCATTGCTTTTTGTTGGCTCCATGTGATACAAAAATAGTAAAACAGAATCGGAAACACTCTTCCAATAGAGATTCGATAGAGAAGTAAATTAGTAAATTAAATAAATTTAATTTGGGTCACTTTCTAAAGGAACGTCAACTCAGGTGCCTATACTTCTTACGACAATATCTTACTTCTTACGACAATATTTAGTCGAATGATAAGAAACCGATGGAAGTGCATACGAGTATAGAAACACCATCTTTTCCTTCTTGAAGAGCTCGACGCACTTCCAAGATGGAGCCTCGGGTCTCACCATAACACTTCTTCTTCTTTATCGTGCAGTGAACTTCCTTTCCCTGAGGCTTCTTCGTTCTAGACGCTTCCACTGCCAATATCCTTCTCTTCCCCACCCACACCCCATCCCCCAATGACGTACGACTCACATGCCTCCCTCCCTCCACTGGGCATCGCATCGCGTTGCTGCTCGTAAAATGGAGAAGAGGGTATCGGTTGGCACTTCTTCGCCGCCTGCAAATCTACAATGACACTCGACCAACGATTTTCTTTCTCACTAAGTGTTTATTAAATTTATTTCATAAACTGTACCTTTTTATAATGAACGAGAACTACACGGCGTGGAAACTTCAATCAATCATTACTGGACAGTAAAAATTTTAAAACTCTTAATTAATTAATTAATTAAAAAATTCTTTTAAAAAAATTAAAGAAAAAATTGTATCTGATTTTATAGCCCATTTTACCCGGTGTAACCCAAGATCATTCTAGAAAATTCTAAATTCATATGTTAGTTTCCTTTTTGCGAATTTTTGTAATTTTCACTTTCGTTCATTACCACTAAGGAACCCTTTGCAGTAAATGCTTCGCAGCATCGCACGTTAGTACGAATTGTTTTAAGATCCACACAGAAGACAAATCACAGGACATGAAATGTGGTTGAACACTGGACATGTCAACAAAAAACTTTAATGACATGAAACATGAAAATAATGAAATAATTCGAAGCTGAAGTTCAGGTGAGACGATCCTTTCCTTCGGATGGCGCGGGGCCGATGTCGAGGTGATGGTTTTGAGTTGAGGTTAAATTGCTGACCGCTTGTCACGTGGCGTATCGATGCCCTCACGACATAATCTTGAGGTTGAAAATAATTCCCCCAGCTGTCTCCTGTTACAAACTGAAAGGGAAGTTGTCGCTTTGTTTGCCGAATGATCAGAGTACTAAATCAGATTTGATGTTAACTCCTCGGACGAGTTTTGCTGGGGGAGAGAGAGGAGAGAGGATAGCTTTTGGAGAGACGCGCTGCTCGCGCGAACGGTTCGTCCGTCCGTCAATCGATCGATAGCGTTCATCATAGCAAAAAATTCTTCTGGCGGGGAAGTTCAGCCTCGTGAATTCCAGTATAATTAATAAACGAGTCTGTAATTAATATGACGTAAATTTTGCCAGTCATAATATGACGTAAATTTTGAATGGACCTGTGAGGTTTGAAGAAATTCTTCGCAGAAGCTCAACACTCGAGAGATGTCACTCAATTGGCGAAACGAGCATCGAATCCGCAGAGTGATCATTTATGTCTAATGACACGATATCTAAAAACGTCTGAACACACACTTTGCTCAGAAGAAGCTCAATGAACAAAGCGCTTAGTGAAGTGCTCTAAATTCTTTGGATTTAATTTCAGTCTTACGTTGCGTACGTGAAACCAATTTTCTTCGCAGCCTTCACTTTAGTTTGTTCGTTCTGCTTCGGTCACTTACGTTGCATCGCTCAGTGGATTCCAAGTCCTGACGCATCACGTTTCATGAATAAGGTTCATAGTCAAGAAGCACATCTACACATTAGCAGTCAATAGTGATGAATTACAATTAAAATTAACTATGCGTTGCATTTTAGATGCAGTAATCACGACGAAGCGTCCTTTGAAATTTCAAACAATTTAGTCTATTACTTCCATACCATAGACATTCCCATCCTGGCCCGGGTTTTTCTCCGTTTTTCCTTCGAGTAGAGGCGGATTTCTTATACAGGTTCTCTAGGCTTTGTCTAGGGGCGTGTTTATTGTAACAATAAATCGTGAATTTAGTGTTTTTTCAACTCTTATGATTTTTAAACACTATACTCAGAATAATCTATAGTTTGATAATAACTTGTACATGTAAATTTACAAACATATTTGCGTTAAATTACAAACATATTGACATTATATATGTATTATAACTCGCAGCTAACTTTTCGTCTTATCTAGGGACTTTTGCTGAAATTTTTGAATCTGCCTCTGCCTTAGGNCTTAGAGCCCTTGATCGGAATTGATGGAATACGTCCCTCGCTTGCTTCCGGAGAGTAAATTAGTTTATTGTCCTCCACGTGGTCATACGACGCAGTTTGTAACTGGTGTTTTGACGATAAATTTATTATCATTAAAATTCACTTTCATGAGCATAGATAGTCGGTCACTGGTGCATGTACCTATGGGAGACGTGTAGAGCTACATTCCATACAGTGAACGCAACTTATGACTTTTTTTATGTATAAATTGAACTTGATAATAAATGTATATGAAAAATATGAAGTGCGGGTTTTTTCTTTGTAGATACTATCTAATGACAATCTTCATCCATAAAAAAGAGTGTCTTTCATGCAATTCTTCAGTCTTTATCCGAGCGTGATGAAAGTTTCCAAAATGACCTTCGCAACTAGACAAATATCTCGATTTAGATGAACGAATTCCATTGCCGATTTTCCACCTCTCGATACAAAATTTCAGTAATAGTTGACGCATAATTGATGTTTAAAATAAGAAAAAAATATCTTTTAACAACCGATTTCGAAAAACAATTTTCTAAAAATAATATTCTCTTAGTCGGAATATTTCTTTCCAGTACAAATGATGTTGTGTTGGCTTTTCTCCCTTGAGGCCACGTACAAACAGCGTCATTTCTCACGTCAGCGTCTGGGGAATCCCCCAACTCGCGCAGCCACCACTGCGGTACACGGTGGATAAAGAAATTTTTTTTTTTTTAAAATTAACACCTGCTAGGTTAGTCTTCCGTAAATTACGAAGAAGAGATAAGAAGTAGAATCACAACAACAACAAAAAACAAGTTAGGGCCGGGAAAAGTCAGCTAACTCTCCTTCTATATATTTCTATGCTTCTATATTTCCGGTTGCACGTCGTCTGTCCCTGTGAGCTCAGGATGATTCTCTCTTTCCTCTGCATTTCATATCGCAATGTCGCTCAAATGAATACAAAGTGTGATTGCACCGCGCGAGAGGTTTTTGCGCCTGGCTTCATTTTATTTCATTTTATTTTTTGCACGAGACGCCAACGCAATGGAATAAACTGTACATCAAAAACTCGACACGTGGAATCAACGACTTTCTCATCGCGAAGTTGTGAAGTTGCGAAATATACATCGAAAGATTGGAAACGAAATATTTTATGAACAGAGTTTTTTGTACGCAGAAGATAGGAAATGCGTTGGAGGGCAAAGTAATTGAAATTATTTGAACCAAAAAAAGGGCACTTGAATGTCAAGGTAAAATATTTCATAAATGATAAATGAAGAGAATGATATAAAACCGAATGAAGAGAACTGATATTTCCTCAATTCGAAAAGAAAACACAAATATTAAAGTTATTACAAAACCCATTTTTAATGACATTTTTACGCTCACAGTGAAGAAAAACATGAAAAATATAACAAAAAATTTTCAACCACTTTTTATCACTTTTAACCGAATACGTTAAAAAAATCATTGAGAAAAAGCACAAAAATTGCGAAAAATACACTTTTTGACATAAAAGTGCATTTTAAACGTGGGTCCAAACATGGCCACCAAATCTGCGGGTTGTGATTTCATCATTGTACAGAGTGATTCAGAATTCCTACTACACTGTTACAAGTGTTGTAGAGGGGAATCAGAACCACAATATTTGGCAATAAACCCATGTCCGTAAATAACGCCAAAGGATACACTGCACGTGCATCAAACAACTCGTATCTGCTGTGACCTACAACTTTTGCTCGAAGCGGAGGCCACGAGTTTCGTTGCACAAAGACAGTGTCCCTGTGAACAATGCTTTCACGTACACACGGTCCAAAAGTCCCGGAGTTGTCCCGAATGACCTCCGCTGCAACCGTTACACGGACAAGGAGATCCACAGGGGTCTCGTATACAATACTCTTCATGTAACCCCACAGGAAAACGTTCAGAGGTGTTAAATCGGGGGATCACAGGGGCCACCGAATAAATCGACTTCGCTTTGAAAGTGGGCTGGCGCGCCATAATGCTGGAACCACATCGTCCCACGGATATACAACGGCACATCCTCCAAACGCTGCACCAGTACGTCTCGCAGGAAGGTCGAGTAGCCGCGGCACGTCGGACGGGGAGGTAGAATACACGGGCCAATCAGATGACCAATCCACACATTAATACCGAAACGATGCTGAAATCGAAGGGTACGTGTGACGTGAGGCTTTTCCCAAATGTGGCTGACACGACGGTTGAGCAGAAAACAATCGTCAGAGGAAAGTCTGGAACGTCGACACAACGGACCCAATGACTGCAGCCTCTGGAGGAATATTCTGAATCACTCTGTATACACCTTAAATAAGAGGTCTACGAACAAATCTAATGAATCTCTCATTTCCTCCATATCGATATTTTTTTGTTTTCCTAATTCCAGCGGACTGTAGTATTTGAATGTGAAGATAGGAGCTGCGGCGTGATTGTCAGTCATCACCAGATTTATCTATATTAATAAAAGTGAATTATTTAAAATGTCTTTCGATATCGGAAAAAGCAATGGACTATGATTACGTGCACAAATAACACTGAAAACTTCAATTTTTGTAGGTTTAGTTATCGGGTCTCCTTTGTTGCTAGAGAAGATCGGACTTAATTAGCGCATAAATCAATAATCTACACGGAGAATTGACACATTTAGCGACCAAAGTAGTTAAGTAATTTCTTTTAAACCAAGCAAATTTCGTAGGGTGTCTGATAAGATTTTTAGCGTGGAATTTATATCTTTACTTTTCGATTAGCATGTTCTGATGCGTGTCGAAGGGTTTATCCCCTAATTGAAGAAATGCTCGTGATGGAAGCGGCGTCGTGTCTCGAAAGTCGTTTAAAGGAGATAAAAATACTTGCGATAACAAGTACTTCGTTACAGTCGCTTCACAAAGATGCCGCTAACGGGTCAGCAACAGGTAGTTGTCGGTAAAGAGAGGAGTTGATCACCACCACACGGTCCGTAACGAGTATTTGCGGACTGTCAACTCTGCCTCATTTGATTCTGCATTACATAATACCATATTTGGTATTTTTAAAACATTTCTTGTTATTATACTTAAAAGGAGAAATAGCAAAGAAAGTGCTTGTTTTTTATGTATCGTTAAAAATATTTGAAACTTCTCAACAATGACTTTGTAAACTGGATGATAATAACAAATAAGCTAAAATAATGAAATATAACAAAATTTAAATAAGTATTTAAATATTTAAATATAAAATTAAATTTAAAAATAGAAGCG
This sequence comes from Laupala kohalensis, assembly GCA_002313205.1. Lineage (NCBI taxonomy): Eukaryota > Metazoa > Arthropoda > Insecta > Orthoptera > Trigonidiidae > Laupala > Laupala kohalensis. The sequence goes on along the minus strand of NNCF01135760.1, from coordinate 18,570 downwards.
TAAACCACTGTTTGCCAAAAAGGACCTTATCATTCGGGAATCGTTCTATATAATTCCCTGCCCAGGAATATAAATGACATTATGAAATTGAATCTCTTCAAATCTGCGTTTAAAAACTACCTCCTGCAGCAGTGCTTCTACAATGTAAAAGAATTTATTGATTTTAATAAAAGTTAAATTCGTCTTGTACTTTATCACGCCATTGCTGTAGCACTTTTTGAATAACTTATAACAATTTCAAAAACTATTTTCTTGCATGATTGTGTTGCCGTATGGCTCATATTAATTTAGTTTTATGTGTACTCAACTTTGGCACGGTTGTGTACATTAATTCTGTAGCCCCATCCTGGCCCGGGTTTTTCTCCGTTTTTCCTTCGGGTAGAGGCGGATTTCTTATACAGGTTCTCTAGGCTTTGTCTAGGGGCGTGTTTATTGTAACAATACATCGTGAATTTAGTGGGTTTTTTTTCAACTCTTATGATTTTTAAACACCTCAGAATAATCTATAGTTCGATAATAACTTGTACATGTAAATTTACAAACATATTTGCGTTAAATTACAAACATATTGACATTATATATGTATTATAACTCGCAGCTAACTTTTTTATCTTATCTAGGAACTTTTGCTGAAATGTTTGAAACCGCCTCTGCCTTAGGGCCCTTGATCGGAATTGATGGAATACGTCCCTTGCTTGCTTCCGGAGAGTAAATTAGTTTATTGTCTTCCACGTGGTCATACGCAGTTTGTACTACTTTTTGACAATAAATTTATATTATTATTATTAGCAAAATAATACGGTAATTTTCTTACGCGTTTTCGAAATATGTCCCTCTTTTTCTTCCAGCTATACAGACGTCATTGTACTGCGGTCGTTCAATTCGTACACCGACATAAATGTTGAGTTCACGCTTTCTCTGGAAGTTTTCCTTTGTCGTTGTACAGAGGGATGAATCGCTCAACGTCATCTCCTGAGGAAGAAATTCACCTCCACATATTAATAAAATAACTCTTGTAACGCACTTATCCTACGTTTAGAGCTAGGTAAGAAATTATTGCTTCGTTGTAAGTTTATTTTACAAGTTTGCCAACAGCAATTGTTTAGTTACCCAATAATGNTTGTAAAATTGTAAGAACTTACTTGTAATTACATGTTCATAAGTGTATCTTTGTGAAACGGCTCTTGTTCCTGTTAAAGGATAACTCGACGAACTTCACTTTTGTATTGCGTCGAGGCAAAGTTCGGGAACCAGATCAAAATTTTCCCTTTATTTATTTATGTGAAATTTCAAATAATTTTGGAAAATTTACAATTTTTAATCCTTCGCATCTCGGAAAGTGTAAATCTGATAAAACAATATGCGATACGCAAACATGTCGGAAATTGAATTATCCGTCTTTCTTTAAATAACTATTTGGTCGTAGCTGGTACCGGAAACGAAATTATTCCAAAAAAAAGTCAATCCTTTCGCCATTTTTGCAAGATGGCGGTACGAGCGGCAATCATTACTTCGTCCAACTGAAGAAGTATGCGAAATGTGAACTTTCCGTGGCCTTTTTGCAAAATCGGCCTTCATAATAATAATAATAATAATAATAATAAATTTATTGTCAAAAAAAGTACAACCTGCGTATGACCTCGTGGAGGACAATAAACTAATTTACTCTCCGGAAGCAAGCAAGGGACCATCCCATCAATTCCGATCAAGGGCAATTCCTAAGGCAGAGGCGGATTCAAATTTTTTTTTGCATAAGTTCCTAGATAAGATAAAAAGTTAGCTGCGAGTTATAATACATATATATTGTCAATATGTTTGTAATATTACGCAAAAAATTACATGTACAAGTTATTATCGAACTATAGATTATTCTGAGTATAGTGTTTAAAACTCATAAGAGTTGAAAAAAAACACTAAATTCACGATTTATTGTTACAATAAACACGCCCCTAGACAAAGCCTAGAGAACCTGTATAATAAATCCGCCTCTACCCGAAGGAAAAACGGAGAAAAACCCGGGCCAGGATGGGGGTTCTTGGACTATTAAAGAAAACATTTCGAAATCCCATTTGGTCACGATGATCACGTTGAGTGTCTCATCAGAAAGAAAATAATGAAAAGAAAACAATTTTTAAGAAACTTCCTCTCATGAAACGCGATAAGCGAACACGAAAAGTCTCCTTTCTCTACAAAGGAGTTTCCTCCGTTATACACTCCTCGCTGTCTGAGAGTCCGGGAGAGGGATGTAGCCATTCGTCACATCGATCCTTCGTCCCCATATCCAATTCACACCCTCGTCCATGAGGGGTGATTAATGTCCTGCGTTTTAATTAAAATGTATAGCGCCGGCAATATGAGCACCGCAACAAAACCTTGGAAATGCGACATCCATCACGACACGAAATACTCTTCGAATAAAATTCCTACATTTTATGATCAATGAAATTCTTTGCCATCACTGTTTTTAAGTTTAAAACATACGATGTGCCTATTCCAACCCATGCTCGGGTTTTTCCGCATGTTTCCATCGGGTAGTGGCGGATTTTCCATGAGCAGGAATGTCACTAACAATTTTGTCAACATTAATATCTACAATTCATTTTTGAACAATGGAATGAAATACGAACATATTTATTAAATAATTTCTTTTTTAAATATTCAATCCACTTCTGCCTTTGGATCCTTTGGATCCTTTGGATCATAAAACGGTCCTTTCCTTCTTTCTTTCCCGAACTTAACGTAGTTTTTTTACCTTTCCATCCTGGCAAACCGGGTTTTTCTCCGTTTTTCCTTCGGGTAGAGGCGGATTTCTTATAGAGGTTCTCAAGGCTTTTGTCTAGGGGCGTGTTTATTGTAACAATAAATCGTGAATTTAGTGTTTCTTTTTTTTTCAACTCTTATGATTTTTAAACACTATACTCAGAATAATCTATAGTTCGATAATAACTTGTACATGTAAATTTACAAACATTGTTTCGGCACACATAATTCCACCCAATTCGAAATAACGCTTGCCCTAAGTGAGGCTACCTGCTCCTATGCACCTGTCAGCGAGGCTACGCTTGGCACCCTCTCACCCCCAAAATGCGGGCCATGTGTTCCTTTGTTATCAGTTATTTTCAATGGTTCTCTAAATGGTCTCGTCAGTGTAATCTAGAGCAGAACACTTTTCTTTCTTATTGAGAGACTAATCCCCACTGATTGTATCAAATTCAGAAGGAAAATAGCATATAAAACATTACGGAGTGGCATGATCTTGAACATTTGATTGAATGCATCCATAATAAAGAACCTTTCATGTTAATAATAAGTCATTTGGTTCTTGGACATTTCGTTTACTGTATCAAATAGTAATTTTATGTAATAATGAAATACGTAATGTTGTGTTGATCAAAATGCACCATCAATATAAGGATTTCCGTTCTAATCATAAGTCTTGTAGACTCTTGGATATTTATTTCATTTAATCAAGCAGTAATTCTATGTAATACTAAAATACACAAGTAGTCTGTGAATTGATGGATAATGGTGTGCCAATTGTGTAATTATCTAGAAAGATTA
>NNCF01135760.1:0-14606 GCA_002313205.1 Laupala kohalensis | reverse complement strand
TTGCTTCCGGAGAGTAAATTAGTTTATTGTCCTCCACGTGGTCATACATGGCAGTTTGTACTGTTTTTTTGACAATAAAAATTTATTATTATTATTACCACCCACGTGGTCACACGACGCAGTTTCCCGTAATTGGCGCTCCCACATTTTATGATCTATTTGTACACTTCATGATGACACCAAACTGAATCAAAACTTAATATTAACTCAAAGTAAATTGTATTTTTGTTTTCAAAATTTTTTAATTAAATAAACTTTTTGTGAAGGAAATGGTCTGTTTATTTTGGTCGAATTTAAATTTATTAACTATACATTTTAATTTAGTTATTTGTCCTTATTTTAGCTTATTTGTTATTACGTAGTTTGGAAAGTCGTTGTAGAGCTTGAAATAATTCTAACAATGCACAGAAACAATCACTTTGTGTCCCATAATCTATAGTAATAAATTTATTTAAAACACCAAATTTGTCATTACGTAGCACAGTATCAAACAAGGAAGATGGAACTGTCTGCAAATACTTGTTACTGACAAGTGTGAAGATACTCTCCTTGTAATTAACCACTTGTTATTACAAGTATTGAAAATTACCTCTCGAAACCAAGATATAGACCAAGTAGAATATTGCAAGTTTTTGGGAATTTACTAGGATCTAAATGTCTATTTCAGGAAGCTTGTAGACACAGTGTCACAAGTTCAACTCTCATAGTTTCTTCCTCAGAAACATTTCAAGATACCAAGAATCGGAGTTATTATTGAATACTTACTGTGACATCGTTCTATCTCAACTACAATATGGCATAGAAAACGAACAATTATTAATTTAAACCGTTTATTAATGGTTCAAAAAAAACTAAATAGATGTATTTTCAGACTAAATTTACATCTAAATATTATTTTAGAAAATTTGGTCTACTAGTAATCGTTGCTCGCTTAGTGCACTCGAACAATGTTCTTACATTTTCAAAGGAATAATTTTCTCAAAGTAAATTTATAAATTTATTGTCAAAAAACAGTACAAACTGCGTATGACCACGTGGATTACAATAAACTAATTCACTCTCCGGAAGGAAGCGAGCAAGGGACGTATTCTATCAATTCCGATCAAGGGCCCTAAGGCAGAGGCGGATTCAAATTTTTTTTGCATAAGTTCCTAGATAAGATAAAAAAAGTTAGCTGCGAGTTATAATACATATATAATGTCAATATGTTTGTAATTTAACGCAAATATGTTTGTAAATTTACATGTACAAGTTATTATCGAACTATCGATTATTCTGAGTATAGTGTTTAAAAATCATAAGAGTTGAAATAAAACACTAAATTCACGATTTATTGTTACAATAAACACGCCCCTAGACAAAGCCTAGAGAACCTGTATAATAAATCCGCCTCTACCCGAAGGAAAAACGGAGAAAAACCCGGGCCAGTAAAGATTTATATTCCTATGACACAAGAGGATGTCTGAATTACCGCAGGGTGTTGGTAGGTACAGCTGCTACTGAACAAGATCTTTACTACAATGCGATCCCTTTTTAGCAACAAACTGATCTATTCCATCAAGTCTTCAGAGAACGCTACATTAAATAACACTATTAAAGAAATATCTAGTGGATGCTTGCCCTTACACCCTGAAAGAGATTTATTATCGTAGAATTAAGAAATGTATACTAATGGGGTGATGTTATTTCTCATTATTGTATCAACTATCTTTATTTACTTATGTAACTTATATGAAATTGTACTTCATAAGCGACTATGTATATGTAATGTCATTTATAACTGACTATGTAAAATTTGACGATACTAAAACACTTGACTATTCAAGTTCACAGTCATTAACACAAATTATGATAATTATTATTTTCATGGATGTTCAGACATAGCCACACCAAAATTTATGCAAATGCAAATATGATGTAACCTAAAGAACAAGAGAAATTTCTACGACCTGAAAACCACATAACTGTTATGTACAGAGTGAAACCAAAAGGTAACCAGGTTTTAACTTCTGCAGATGCGTCGTAACTCGTAGGAAATGTTTTAAACTTCAATTGCGAGTTAGAAGGGAATGAGATGCGTCACTTTCATTATAATGAAAATTGTTAGTTGTGTAATTCACTGTCCATTAAGCGAAGTACAACAGCATTGTAACGAAATAATAGTGAACAAAGGAATTGATGGAATATATTCCAGTTTTACAGCACGATTTTGCTGCCAATGAAGCTATCGAATAACGTTCATAAAACCAAATCACTGGATCGTTTTCAGACACTTTACGTGTAAATGACCCAATAAAATTAAACGGCCAGTTTTAGTTGGAAAAGCACTCCAATTGATCCCAGAACAGTTTTTTTTAATACGAAAAGGAATGTGATTACTCTAAAAAAAGATAAAAATTGGAAATTAAGAAGTATACACCTGACAGAAAAGCACCGAGGCAGAAGGCTATAGAGCAAAAGGGAAAGTCAAAGAGGAGCCAATGTCAGCATCGCTAAGAGATTGCTCACTCTTCCTCTCGCTGTAGACATCTGGGTATTTCACTCCCTTTAGAAGAATCATAAAAGTGAGTTTACGTCTGGATACTGACGTAAACTATATCACCCGAATCGCAGTACCTACAGTACTTGATATGCCAACTGTGACGGACAGAGAGTTTGATCTCTAACCTTTGGATAAAAGAACAGTGTCTGAAGTTAGCTTTTGATCACCGGATACGAGAACTTTTTTTTAATGAGATGTCATCTAGAATGGCTGACGGAGTTACGCTAAGACATTTGGCGCTTTCGCTCCAACCTCGTTACGTCTCTGTCATCGTGAGGGGTGGGGGGTCTGTAAATATGTAGACCCGTTAATTGAGAAGTGCACATTTTGATCCGTTAAAAAGAAGAAAATAACAAAGAATAAATACTGATGAATATATTTATATTTCCTCAAAATATTTCGTACGGTATATAACACTGATTTTTACTCTCCAATTACTCAGAGTGTATAAGGAAAGTACTGCAATCGATGGAAAAAAATACTTTTCAGACCTTTTCGGATCTTTACGATTCAACTACAGGAGAGTCATTTTCACGTTTTGGCAACGATGTATTTACGTGTATATCAGAGAGCGTATGCATGAATACATGTTAAGAATTGTCTTCCCCCAGTAACTCATTAACGAATTGATCTATCGAAACCAAACTAGAGATTTGAGTTTGATGCTGACTTCATTTACACACATCTTGGAGGTGCCTTTTTTTAAAAATCTCCCTTTAAAGCGATTAGAAAGAGTTTAATGAGGAAGATAATTCATGCAATCTACAGTTATGAGTGTGCCAAGAAATGTGATAATAAATATTTTGAAATCGATTGCTCTTTTAAATGTGTCATCTTTTTTAATAATTATAAAACATGATTGCTTTTTTGAAGAATTTTTCTGTTTCTTAAATGTTTAGTGTTAGTTTTATGAATTGTAGTAGGAAAGTTGAGTAGAGCGCACACCAGGTTTTTTGAGTTGCTTTAGATCGTAAATAAATATAAATAAATAAATAAATAAATTTATTGTCAAAAGAGCAGTTACAAACTGCGTATGACCACTGCGTGGAGTACAATAAACTAATTTACTCTCCGGAAGCAAGCGAGGGACGTATTCCATCGATTCCGATCAAGGGTCCGAAGTCAAAGAGGCGGATTGAAAAATTTCAACAAAAATTCTTCGATAAAACGTTAGTTACGTGGTATAATACTCATAGCATTACAAACATGTTGGTAATTTAACACAAAAACTGTAATTCATTCGTATTCGATAACTATTCCACGCGACATTGCGAATTCCATTGCGTCTGTTTCTGGAACAAACGTCCTGTGATTGCTGTCTTTCCTTCAATGCTTCCAAACGAACCGACGAACAGGGGTTGTCGAGAGTGCTGTGTGTTGCTCCTCTTTGCAATGATCTGCACGTCCTCCCTCCTCATCCCATGTGCCGTCCGTCTCTTCTATTGTGTCGTCGTTCAAAGGCGCGCAATATATCGCTGCCGCCGTCAAAAGCCGCCATCTTCTCCTTCTTCTTCTTCGATGTAGGATTTCTATCGGTGGGTCATTCGGGCCGGATCCCTCGCAGGCACACAATGCAATTTCGCTACGAAATACGAAACTATTGAAAGAGTGAGAGCTTCTAACGCATTCCACGCCCTTTTCTCATAAAATCTCTCTTGTGTGTGTCGTGTATTTCATCCACGAACCCTACGCGTTGAGAAGACGTGTAATGACTTTCGGCGACGAGCCGGGAATCGAACCCGGGTCCGTTGCATTGATCGCAGGGGTGTTAACCACTACACCATCCGTTCGCCTTCCCACAACCGTCCGCGATTTCCGCCCAGACCGAAATTGTCACCATTTTCATTTGACCGTAAGTTATCACTCAAAAACATAAATTGTCTCCCAGGTAGATATCAACGCAACCACTACGACCACTGTTCAAAACACAATGAAATAATGTCTGCTAGCGATATTCATCCCGACATTTCTTTATGACGCATGTAAGTAGATAACTGTTGTGATTCTAATGTCATACTTAATATTGGCGTGTAATCATCTCCTGTTATCTCATATACTTATACAGATTGATCCTGAATTCATGGTCTTTTAATTGTTGGTACAGGTCCCTGTAACAATCATTTACTGTATAGGAGGAATGTATGGATGGGCGCAAGTGACGCGGTGAGGAGCAGGTAACACAGGAAATAGGGAAGACAACATGTCTATCGACAGCATCATTCACAAAAGTGCAATGTTTACAATCACTGTTCAAAGTTCCGTCCACCAGCAGCGATTCGTGGTCGACAGCGTCGATTGGCGCATTTACACCCATTCAAAGATGACAAAGAGGTATTTCACGCACACGTGCAGCAGCTACTAAGAATATTCGAGGAACCCTCAAAGTTTCCACCTTAAATTCGGGATGACGCAGTATATTAAAAGGTTTGAATTTATAAACAATTTTTTTTATACTTTACTAAATTTCACTCATAATATTTCTCATCCTTAATGTGAGGGACAGTTATTCGCAAACATCTAATCGCTAACATTTCGTAATTTCAAATTGAAAGATACATACCACCCCTAAGTGAACAACACACTTGCTCCATAGAACTTCCCTTAAACATACTGTTTTGTTCGCATTTTACTTTGTCATATTACTTTGTTAAGTGCACAAATTCTCTAGAAAGTTTTCCCTTGTTTGCTGTTTTTTAATTTTCCATGCTCAGTCAAATTAAAATTTATCACGAAAAATCTTCGAGTTTGTTCTTGTCTTATGTGCTCTAAATCTGTCGTAATTTATGCAAAGAATTAGTGTGTTCTAGAAAAAACCATCCCTTAAGAAGCTTTCAGTCTGTCAAGCAGCTTACAACTCAACGGAGTGTTCTTCATGCAACTTCTTCCGAGATCCCCCCCCCTCCAAGACCACACAAGAGACGAACGTCGTGACGAAATTTAAAAAAATAAACTTGACAATTTTGTCAAAAAGCAATTCGGTTGCAAACTGCGTCGTATGACCCCACATGGGGTAAGATAAACGAAGTTACTCTCCGGAAACAAGCAAGGAAGCATCCCATCAATTTCGATCAAGGACCCTAGGGCAGTGAAGGATTTAACATTCATAAAAGACGGTATTTAATAAAAATGTACTGTTATCAATTCCTTATTCCAAAAGGAATCGTAAATATAATGTGGAGTCAATATTCAAGATTAATAATAACGAAAGTAGTAAATGACATTCCTATGGAAAATCCGTTTCTACGCGGAGGAATCTATATAAATAAGAAGCTCGTCTTTCAGGTGACGAATCCAGCAGAGAAATTGAACGAGAACATTTGCACTGTTTCACTCGAGATTCGAAAACACCCAGAAACAGAGTCCATTTTTATATTTCTTATTTAAAATAATACGTATTTTGAGTGATTTACAAACAAGGAAAGTTAATGATTTCATAGTGTTTAGATATAATTCACGTATTCTGAACAATGAAATATATTTCCCAGAGTCGCGTTTCAATGAGACGTTTCTTAGTAAAAGTTCAAGACTCATTTCATGCGACGAAAGAGCGACGCATCTCATCAAAATCATCTGCTTCCGTCTAATGACACCAGACCCAACGCTTCGTATCACGAATGAATCCATTGAAACGAGAGGAAATCCCAATTCTCCAAAAGGGGTGAAATGTCGAAGGGGTAGGCACCCAGAGAGATTCTTTCATCGATGAAAAAAATAAATATAAACCGTGTTCCTTGGACAAGAACACATCATTCTGGGGAGTTTTGAATACACTCTCTAGTCATAGTGGGTGGATATTATTGAGTCTGTGAGACTAGCTCTCCCTTACATCTGCAAGTGTAATATTTTTACTTCGCTGTAAGGGCGATGCAGCGCTAGGGAGGGGGGACGCAGACACTTCTCAATGATGGTACACGGAAGCTCCCTCACCCCAAATTTCATTCCCATATATTTTAAAACATGAAGTTACTGCGCCGCAAATTTTGACGCGCAGTGTATCAGACTCGGGACCATTTCATACAACGAAAGAGCTCTATCATATGAAGCATAAAAGATTCAGCTGAATAAACAAAATATATAAAGCACATACGCTGCAGGACAGAGAAAACAATGGCTTCTTCTTCTTCTTTCATTGGACAAAAGGAACTGGCAGGTGGAATCTCCGTTGGAAAATGAGGCTCATTTACATTTTTCATGAAGCTTCAATATTTTGTGGGCGATAGGAAAATAGAGACAGGAAAATTTCATTTCTTACGCAAATATTGGATGCCCTGCGGTGGGTCGGGGTTAGCAAGGTTCCTCACCAAAATGTTTCTCCGGGATCAATTCCCGGCGGGGCCAATCAAAACAATTGTAGCATTTCACTTCAATTGAAAAGAAAATCCCCCTCGTCCTATTCATATTCTACTTCTCCTTTTGTATTATTAACTCTCATTATTACTAACTACTTCTACTAACCCCCTTCACGTGGGCCAAGTAGTTGGTAAACCCAGCTAACAATGACCCCTACCACCCAACACCTAACTCCCATCGCTCCACGTAGATAAGCTTCAATAGCACTAAGCTACATTTCCCATTTACGAATGCAACATATTCAATAATACCTACGTAAAAATTTATTCTAAATTAAAATGTTGAATAGTAATATGGAGAAAATATTGTGTATTGTTGCAAGGTGGCTTAGCGCGCAACACCCCTACAAATCGTTCAAGATATCCTGGGTTTGATTCCAGGGTCGTCACCATTTTATCTCGCTTTATTTATCGCGTGAATTTAATACATAGAGTCTGAAGGTGGGACCAGCCCTTAATGCAAGTTAGCCTAATCACTAATGTGTATAATCGTTTTCTCTATTTGTATTCTAATTGTTGTAAAACTCAACAATATGAATAACAATGCTGGAAAAACGTGATTTAATTTACACGTATCATTTAATAATAAATTATAAGCAACATTCAGGGACTCTGAAGCACAAGAGAAGCAAAATGCAAAACAAACAGGGAAGCGGTTTCGTGATTTATTGCATTTGAATCAGTTAAATATCTTTCTCGGATGTCCTAAGGTGACCTTTTTAGACAAAAGTTCTGTAAAATATACTACAAAGGAAAATTCACTAAGAATTAAAATAAACTTCCTTCACTTTCCTGGTCTTATATTGAAAATAAGTACTTCGTATGATGTGTTACTCCGTGAATTATAAATGGCCAGTGAATTATTTCATTTGAATGGCCAGTGATGAATGTTTTTCAAGTTGAAATCACAATAAGCGCGTGTTACTGTATTAATTAAGTCGATTTAAGATATTTTAGCGATTTAATTCTACCTACAGTAATATTCTGAAGACTGTTTCACATCAATTAATTGTGTACGCGACGTGTTTTCCAATCACTCGACGGAAGGAGCGTCGGCAGAGTCAGAGCGTAACCCTGGGCTGAGCAGATGGAAGAGACGCAGCAGTCGCACACGCAGAGGGCGGTGGCAGCGCATTTTGTTGTGGAAGGGGAACGGGACGAGTTGAGACGCAGCGTAGACGCATGCAGCGTAGAAACCTGCCTCACCGCTGTACTTGTTCTATTCGTTGTAGTATTATTATAGTAAATGGGAAATGTAACGTGCAATTGACATGGAGCGATACGAGGTAGGAGATGGGTGGTAGGGACTATTGTTAGTAGGTAGTTGGGTTTACCAACAACTTGGCCCAAATGGAGTGCTTAGTAGGAGTAGTTAGTAATAGTTAAGAGTTATTGATACTAGGAGGGTTGGCAGCTTATATGAATTGCGACATGCAAAAGTGAAAAGCTGCTATTTCTTTTCTGGCACCGCCGGGACTTGAACTCAGAGTGTAATTATGATGGCGGCGCATTGCTACCCCCTCCCCTCTTCCACCCCGTTGCGAACCACAGCCATAAAAAAAACGGTGTCGCGCACTCGTGCCCTGCGTGCGTGCGTGCGTGATTTGCATCTCAATGTGTGGATGGGAGGGGATAGTGTCCGTTCGCCCACCAAACAGCTGCGGGACAACGCAGAGATCGATCACCACTTTCCCGAACTTGGTGAGGTTTTCTGCTGGGGTTTACTTCACGTTCTCTAATTCAATATTCAATCTTTGTCTTACATTAATTTCTCTTTCCCAACTCCTTCATGAACCCTACTTCTTTAGCTGCCTTTTTGTGGAGAGAGAAACATTTTAGCTCAAAATGAACGATATCTTTCATTGTTGAGTTTGTTTTCCTTTGGGGGTTCAATACCTACCCCACCAAGTCCCCCGAATACGTATTGTCTACCACCCTTTTGTCATATTTCGTTATCATAATGCATCTCTGTAGGAAAACAGTTCATCGAAGGGGAGCTTTATGTCATTTCCACCCCTCTGTGTCGTATGGAGACGCGTAAAAAACTCGAAGGAATCTACATTCAACTGCGTTCTCCACAAAAAACTTAATTAGATCGTTTTAATGTGTTTCGTGTGTTTTGATTTTTGGGATTGATGTCTGCTTCAGACTCGTGTTAATAAAGATCAATAGTCTGCTTAATGTGGTCGGGTACAATTACATTGCTTAAAAGAAATAATCTCTTCTGGAGACACTTCTGGAGCAGCCTGTAGAAGGCACAGGGAGAGGGTTTTTTTGCAAAGTGTTAAAAGCAGAGCAAAGGGCGAAAGGGCGAAAGGGCGAAATGGAAAAATGACGTTACCTTATTCTCCTTTTGCTGCTGCAGCAGATGCTGCCTCGAGACTTTCTCTCTTTCTTCTTGTTGCTTCAAATGAAGGATCTTTTTGAAATCTCTGAGGAGACAAAGTGAATAATTTAGCTTCACTCGAGGCAATTCGTGCAAAAATATTCCCGGTTTAGAAGAAATAAACACTTTTATCTTATTTTATTTTGAATCCGAGCGTGGTTAATTTTAAATTGAAATAAAATTCTACCCTGTCTCACTCGTTTTAAGAAAATTAAAAATTAAATTATTTTTATTTACTTTCATAACATTCTCAATTCATGTAAGTCGTTCAAAAATCTCACTCGTACGAAACACCATTTTTTTCAAAAACATTTTTTTTAATAAATAAAAGAGTATTGTTGTTGTTTTTTGTCAAGGGAATGGGNAAGGAAACCTGCAATGACCGGGATAATCTTTGTTTTAACTCCCCACTTCCTGCTCTAAAGGTGTTCTATCTGGTTCAAATTTCTAATCCCAGATATCTATCCGCTCTCTAAAGGATTAAAAGCACTTTCTTAAAATGTGGTATGGGCCAAAAGGAGCGATCTCTTGTATTTCCCATTCTCTTGGTTTGCCTGAAATGGAATCTAAATGCTTCTTTAAATGTACAGAGAAAGTACCAAGGAAACCTGCAATGACGGGGATCATCTTTGTTTTACTCCTCGCCCCACCCACATCCTGCTAATTTCGATAGCAAAATCTTTGCATTTCAGCAAATTCTCTGCTTCTTTCTGCGCTAAATTTTTATCAGTTGGCACTGCTACGTCAATCAGCAAGTAGGTTCTGTTTTTCAGGTTCTTAATTACAATATCCCGTTTATTGGCATCCGGATGCATTCGTCGGTGTGGATTTGTTGATTGAAAAGTATCGTGATTTCCTCTGTGGTTGATACTTCCCTTGGTTTTGTGTTTACACCAACCTTCTGAGGTTGGAAAACCTAGATTTCTGCACGTCTTCCAGTGAGTGTAATTACAAACTTTGTCATGTGTCTCTATGTATTCAATGACCAGTGCTTCAGTCTCTGCTTTCAAGTTCCCTCGTCGCAGTCATCCATGAGTTCTTTTCGTATCTACATTGGGTTCATTTATTTTCTTCAGATATTGTCCACGTTGCTTCTTCTCGCTCCAATTCTGTGCCTATGTTTTCGTTCATTGGTTCTTCTGTTTCAATTTTCTCTGTCAAATGAGATGTTCCCGAAAATTCATTTGTTGCCATGATTTTGACTTCTTTGAGTTGCGATTGACTTAACTTATTGTTGTTTAGAATCAATCGTCTTTGGTTTGCAAGTTTTTTTTGGTTCCATAGTGGGACATAATTCCGGATGACGTTGTCTCCATCGTTCGTAGTCACTTTTCTCGGGAGCGTTGCCTTCGATCTCTCTGTAGTAGTAGCAACACATTATTTCTTTATATTTTTCTAGAGCAAAAATTCCTTCTTTGCGTCTTATTACGTTCAGTAGAGAACTCACCTACTGGTTCTAAACTCTGTGGATTTCTTTGGGTTGCCCCTGTGAAACAGGCCACTAGAGACTCTCCTTCGTTGAGGGGGGACTGCATTGTTTACGACTGTAGCCCGTCTTCTCAGCACCATGCTGTGGATTTGGGTTAATTTATCTAATTCTATTGCTGCCCCACGAGTAGCTGGAGTATCTTGTCAACTGGGGCAGGTATACAACAGGAGGGAGCCAGGTATCCAGAGGGCACTGGTTCGAGACTTCTTACTTTCCGCCGAATCTGTTGATGCTGTCCGTCAGCACGGTGGCTCACACTTTGGACAGAGATATTTTCTTTCTATGTTGACTCCTGTAGATCCGCCGTGTTCTGTAAATGCAGCGCTACCTCAGGCAGGATGTGGTTCTTCACCGCGCACGGACGGTCTTGGGCAAGGAGAGGCTAAGTGACGCCTAGCATCTGTACTATGCTTCACTTGCGCCCGGGAGTGGTGAGGACCAGTGTCAGAAGGAGCAAGCCCCATTCTTTGAAAGGTGCCACCTCTCCCAACCCCCTTAGCCCCTTATTATTATTATTATTATTTTATCCCGTTTAGGATCTCAGCCTTTTCTGCTGATCCTAGTGAGGTACGGGCACACTCACTCTGGATGATCCAAAAATTTTCTGACTATTCTCGATGTGTTGAGCAAAACAGCTTTCTGAAGTTGTACATAAATGGTCTCACGCAATTTTAACATGCTAATACTATTATGGAGGGAGATAGGGAAGACTCCTGTAGAGGACATTACTACCGGTACTATGTAAACTCTCTCCATGTTCCATATCCTTTGTATTTCTGCTTTAAGGTCAGTGTATTTCTGATATTTTTCCTGAATTGTTATCTGAAGGTTGTGAGTGTTTGGCACAGCTATGTCTATCAAATAGGTTGTCTTTGTTACTTCATCTTTTAGCACTATGTCTGGTCTGTTGTTATGAATTGTACGGTCCGTGATTGACCTGTCATAATATAATTTGAAGTTTGTTGATTACAAAATATTTGTAATAAGGTTTGATATTTTCTATAAGACAATACTTTAAAGCTAATGCTTGGTGAATTATGTTAGCCACCTGGTTATGGCGATGTAAATAATCAGTTTGTGCTAACATATTACAAGCTACGGTTATATGTTGTATTGTTTCAGAAGCAGTTCCACATTTCCTGCACTTATCATTTTCTATATGGGGATCCTGCATAATATATTTCTTATGATTCCTAGTGTGAATAACCTGATCCTGGATGGCCATAACAAACCCTTCTGTTTCAGGAAAAACCTCCCCTCGCCTGAGCCATGCATTCGACGCTTTCTTGTCAACATTGGGGTTGCTCAGGTCATGAGGGTGTCTTCCGCGCAGTGCCATGCTCTTCCACTCCAAAATTTTGTCTGCTTCTGTTGAAATTTTTTCACTGTAAGTTTCTAGCTTCTAATAGGTTTAATGGAGTGTAATTGTTGTCTGAGCTGCAAATGCTGACGTGTAGTGAGGATTCCTTCATCCGATCATAAAAATAAGAACGAAGTTGAGCAATCTGTCTGTTGTGTAGGTTTTTCATATCTATAATTCCTCTTCCGCCTTCATCTCTTGGAAGCGTCATTCTCAGATTACTTGATTTTGCGTGGTGTTTCCGATGGTTTGTCAATTTTACGCGCAATTTTCTCTGCAGATTCTGCAAATCAGTGGTCGACCAAGATATTAACCCAAATGAATACGTTAAAATTGACATCACATACGTGTTTATGGCCTTTATCAAATTATTACTATTCAGCTCTGTTCTACAGATTCTCTCCAGTCTGGTGGTGTATTCCGATGTAGGAGTTCTCGTGATTTCAGTATTTGCGATCATTTTTTCTTGTAAAACTCAAATTCAGCCAATGGCCCAATTTTACCCTGCACTGTATCAACTCCATGAGGGTTACTAAATCTTTACCTTCACGACTACTAAAGATTCTGCACATTTTGAAGCCAAATTTCATATTAATATCCACTGAAAACTGTTCCACCAATTGTATTAATTGTTGAAACTTAATTGAGGATGAAGCATATAGCTTCAAGTCATCCATGTACAGAAAATGGGATACCCGATGGTCATTTCGGTTATTACCTATGCGATATCCGATATTATTATTATTATGTTGTTGTTGTAGACTTGTTTTTTCTCTGTCCAAACAGGTAGTTGGGGCGGGCTTGTACGCCAAGCCGGAAGTGAAATTTGGTCTTCGTCGAGACTAAGAAATTTCCTTGTTAGGTGACGTGTTTGTAATATAACGGATTTCTGCATTTCTGGTCAATGGCCGTTTTGCAAGATGCCCTTTCAGTGTTTTGGAAATGACTGCAGTTGCTGAAATTATTTGGGGAATAATAATTATTATTATTAATCTTACTGTTGTTTTTGTTGGGATTTAGGGCTCGCCAACTTCTTGGTTATTAAAACTCTCAATAGAAAGAGAAGTAATTCTGAGTTTTCAACAAACAATAAAATTCGAAGTATATCAATGTGAATTGTTTATGTTTTGTTTAACGACATCTGAAATACGAAAGAGTGAGACACGGATCCAATTTCCTTTTGTGTAGTGGGGGGCGGGGGGGGTTGGAGGGGGGAGGAGGGGGTTGCAGGTGTATTTGGTGCTTGATAAATCAGTCCTAGCTAGCTACAGCCGCAACACGAATGTGTTGGGTGCAGATACACGTATTCTTCAATACACTCACAGGGTAAAGAGAAAAAATAAGTACTTTTGAAAGAGNAGAAAGAAGAGGAAAGAAGAAGAAGAAGAAGAAGAAGAAAAGTTCTCCCTGTCACGACGAATATTCTAGTATGTTCTTACGTTCACTCTCTAATTATATATTTTATTAAAAAACCTGCGTAACATAAAATTAAAAATATGAAACAAACTAAGAATGTCAAATACCTGTAACGCAATTGAAAATTTGATAAGAATCTTGGACTATTGCTCCATGTTAGACAAACCCCCGAGAAGTATAATTGGTTTATTTATATTTATTGTAAGTTTTAAAAAACACAGTAAGTTTTTTAAAATTGTAATGATGAACGAACATGATTTAATTTCTACTCTTCAGTTAACAGCATTTTGAGGAACTCGCACGACTTCTTTCAAATGCACAACAGAGCAACAGTTTCGGGAATTACGCGTCTCGCCTCAAAGGAAAAAAAGAGAAATATATTTTGTCTCAGATGTCCTAAGGTGACCTTTTTAGGTAAAAGTGATGTAAAAAAATACTACTAAGGAAAATGCACTAAAACAATTAAAATAAACTTCCACCGTTTTGATAATTTAAAAGTCTTCACAGAGGCAAAAGTTCTGCCAACCTTGAGACAGTGACGCGGCAAAATAGGTCAAATAGCAGAGCATGAGATCTCAGTAACTTAATATATTTATAACATTAAGTTGTCCCCCCCCAAACGTTTGATCAGGATTTTCATGTTATTATGTTGAAAAACACACCCTTCCAAAAAAAAAAGGATTCGTTAGTTGTTCAGTTTCACAAATATTTTCGGGCAGCGATCTCATAACACACATTGTTCCCGTTTGTTGCTCGTGGGGTTTTAGAGAGAAATGAAATGACCTTAGAGACATTGTATTCAGCTAAACATTTCCTTTCAAATTAAAATATACTACAATGAATTAGTTAGACGTTAATTCTCTCTTTGTTCCATGTATCCACATTGTTGGATCGCCTCGGACGCATTGTTCAGCGGTTTGTCATTCGAATGGACGTCGCGTCGCTTGAAATCCACTTCGTAGAGCTGACTCCCAGACTGACAGGGACATGCGAGTATCCCCACTGTCCCTTTCAATGTCCCGTTGGGGCAGAGCGATTGGCTACGGCGACAAAAGGAATTAAAG
>NNCF01135759.1:0-10711 GCA_002313205.1 Laupala kohalensis | reverse complement strand
ATATATATATATATATATATATATATATATATATATATATATATATATATATATTGGTTTATTTCGCAGTTTCTCACGTTGTAGATAAGGTTCTTGCAACATACAAACATCTATTTCATGTCCTTGAATTTACTGTATTAGCTCTGTTTCCCCTGCCAGGCCTTCTTTCTTTAAATCATCACATCCACCAATGAGTTGTATCATCCTCCACTCGAACTAATATATTCTTACCTTTTGTCAACCTCCAACCCTCCAAATTCAGCACTCCTTTTTTGTCATTAAATCTTTAAACCTTTCCCCAATGTTCGCAGGTACATCTTCTTTTCCCTTCCCTATTACAACTACTCGTTCTCGGTTTTTGGATGACCCTCTAACTACTTCTGCAAACGTTTCTTTTTTTAGTCGGGGCTTTGCGGCTCGCTGTTATCGAGATAATTAGAACCCTAACATTTTTGTACAGGTAAGGAAAATGCTGTTACGCACTAGAGGAGAGCCAACATGACTCTCCCCGCGTGTCAGACTCGCCGAATGACTCGACTATACCCACTAATAACCCTCCTAAAATATCTTCTGTCCAAACATAGAAATGCAGGAAACAAGAGACAACAGTTTCCTAAAACCGAAAATAAAGAAAGATGTAAAATCAGAAAAAAGTAAATTTAAAGAAAAGAAAAAGTAAAAAAAGATTGAAATCCAAACCCTCCCGAGAACTTGTGGGAGGAGCCTCGATTCATTTATGGTTTTAAGTTATGACATACAAATAAAGGTCACATTCAAGAAGGAATCTAAAAAGACGTATCAAAGTTGGTTCTTTTTGTTCAAGCATAACGTCCAACCTATTGAGTAGATTGTGTGTCCGTCGGCTGGTACTATATTTATGACACTCCAAAAGAAGGTGTTCCACGGTGTGTGTTGTGTAGCATGTCTCACAGATTGCGAATTTTTGCAGGTTCGCAACGTAAGAGATGACCATGCATAAGATAGCAGTGGCCAATACGAAGACGTGTAAGGAAAACTACTTCACGTCTGTTCGCGCGGAATAAAGGAGACCAGTTCTTAAAGGATTTTTTTACATTCCTCAGCTTGAAGGTTTAATTTTGCCATTAGGCTTGCCACGTCTTAAGAATAGACTATCTTATGGCAAGCTTTGAATCTGATGTGGGAACGGTTAAAATGTCAGGGTCTGCCTTCTGTGTTCCCCGCTTCGCTACCTCATTAGCTTCTTCGTTACCCATAATACGCACGTGCCAAGGAACCCAATAAAGAACTATTTAAAAAAAATTGAAATACTAGACAGCTTATTAGATTCTGAATAATCAGTGTAAGGAAGTCAGAAGAGTACATTGAAGGCACTGATCACAGGGCACTAATAGAGTGACTGCATTAAACCACACGCCGTATTGAAGATATCTGAATGAACCTCTGCGTCTCAAGAATTGCATATTTCTCCGCAGTGCGCACACTGCAAAAGGAATGGAGACGAAAAAACTGGTGGCACTATGGCAGTGGAAAGCAGCACCAATGGAATTGTTCATGGATCAGCCATCTGTGTATATGAATATACTAGCTGGTTTCCCGGAATATTTTTACTCGTTATACCAACGAACCCACTCACCGGAAGAGTCGCTGGTCGAATTTTTGCTTCCGATGCAAGATACAACTCCGGCAGCGCGGTTGCAGCATTTCATTAAAATGCTTATAAAATCTAAACCATTCGTCCAAACTATACGATTTAAAGAAGTTTTTATCTTTGTTAAATGCACAAAACCAAGAACCCATTAAATTTGATGATTGTTCTTTTTCATCTTAAATTTCTAACTTAAATTGAAGTATTTACACACTTCAATTTTTCATAACGTTTTTTACATAATTTAAATTAACTATACATATACACATTCTGCCGGGGACTTTTATGTAGTGTTCTTCAAGGCTAACAATGTTGCTACTCACAGGTGTTATCTATCTCCAACTGTTTAGGCAGCGAAAGTGAATACGGCCGATTTTTTCCCCGATTACATGGACATTCATTTTCAACTTAATTTTTCATCTTTCTAATTGTACATTTAAAAAATTAAATCTAGCCTATGTTAATTATGGTCACCTTAACTATCTCCTTGCTAAATTTCATCACGATTGGTTCTGTGATTTAGACGTGATTAAGTAACAAACACACAGACACGCCTACGCATTACGCATTGATATAATAGTATAGATGATCCAAATACAAAGTTTTCAGTTCTCCGAAGCGCTGCTGGTGCACAGCAGCAGGAGTGTTCTGCTTTGAAAGTTAAGACAGCCGAAAGTCGATGGTTGGTGGCATGAAGGACCAAGGTGGGGTGAGACAGTGTATTTCACTGGAAGTGGTGGAATGATACCATTTTCCCCCCACAGATGTTTAAAGCGGACACCCTCTGGGCAGGGTAACGAAGGTCTTGCAAAGTAAGATGAACAAAATTTGGGGGAATGGATGTGATGGCGAGTGGGTCTGATCTGAACCCACTTGCTGTTAACCGGCCTGAGTGTAGACGGTGATGCGAAGGTATACAATACTTCCGTAAAGTAATAAAGGCCGAACAAGACTTCTATACAGGTGAAAAATGCAAGTGCGGTCTGCACCCCGTGATGAGCTTAAGAGGTGAAGGAGGTTAAGTGATGAGTTACAACGCGCTTGGAGTCTACGTATGTGATTGCGCCAAGTCAGTATGCGGGCGAACGTCAGTCCCAGAAACTTTGCGGAGTCAACGAAAGAAAGACGTTGACGAAGAAACAGATCTGGATCATTGTGAGCATGGTATACCCTACAGAAATGCACACAGCATGTTTTGGACACAGAAAAGCTAAAGACCGAAGACATGCTCCACTCGTGTAGACTGTTTAAAACCAGCTGGAGTTGCCTCTTGATGACAGAGATGCTGTTGGACGAATGAATGGCGAAGTCGTCAACGAAAAGAGACGCATGAACCGGTTCTCGAACCACTGACGCAATACTATTTATTGCTATGGCAAAGAGAGTAGCGCTCAGGATTGAACCCTATGGGACGCTGTTCTCCAAAAATGACTAGATGACAAATAAGTACGGCGAATGCAAAAAAGATCGTTGAGATAGAAAGCTCTCCAGGAACAGAGGAAGACGACCTCGAAAAACCCATGAATGTAACGTCCGTAGGATTCCATACTTCCAGGTTGTGTCAAATACCTTTTTCAAGTCAAAGAAGTTGACCACAAGGTGTTCTCTCAATACAAAAGCTGATGAGAGGGTGGATGACAACGCGACAAGGTGATCCAGGACATTCTTTCTCATTTTGTTTTTATGTTATTATTAATCAAGAATTATTAGATTCTTTCAACTTTCAACAAACAACCAAGGTTAACTAGTTTTCCAAACTCAGAGCAGCCCTATTCCAGGTTATTTACAAAATACTGCATCTAGACTTTGAAGTTGGTATGATTAATTATATACAAAACATTCAGACCTGATATATTGTGCCTTAAAAATATTTTGAGCCAGTTCACAGACAATTGACTTCCTTCCCCAAATTATTAGGCTGGTTTTTTATAATCCAGAAATTTGTAAGATAGCAACACAATCCATCCATGTATTCACAATTTTTCAAAATGCAACCGATGGAACAACTCACATTCAATCGAACTTCTAATCGACAGAATTCAGTGACCACATTTTACCCAATTCCTAACCTACTAAACGTTTAATTCATTTCAAGTTATAATTCTGTTAATCACTTCGGCTATTCATTCTTTTCTAGCCTATCAATAAAAATAATTCGAAACAACCATTCAAGAAAAATCAAAACCCTCCTTAATAATTTAAATGTTCCACGTATTAAATAAAACACATAAGCACCTTCCCGAAACGTCCCACGGTTGATATCAAAATTGACCTACGCTATTTCATATCAATCTAGCTGTTACATTTTCTAAAGATAATACAACTTTTTAAAGGGAAAATTACCTGAAACATATTTTGAATGAAATGAAAGATATGAAGCCCCACAATTTGAAACATTAAACGGAATTCCTTCAACGACCAGCGCGTTATGAAAACCCAAATCTTCGCTACAATATTTTGCAAGTCTAAAATGTAAATTTGAACTTTAACTAGATATTCTAGAAACTCATGCATAAAGAATAAAATTTTATTCAAATTAAAACTATTATGGAGTTTAATAAATGTTTCAGCAGAAAACCCCCAGCTATTCAAAAACAGATTGGTATAAACAGATTATAGTAATCCGGAAATACAGATTTATCAAGGACTTTTTCTAAGTGATCAAAAATGATCTTTCATCTCAATCACTATTACAATCTAAAACATATTAAGTTATTTTCATTAACAACCACTCCACACTAACAAAAGTTAAGGTACAATACTTTGAAAATCCGTAAGACAAAAAAATCCAACTGTCACAAAGCGACATGATGCTTCCCTCACAGGGCCTCTCGCCACGTGGTGAGGGAGTCTCCCGAGATTTATCATCTCGCTAATTAGAAGGGCTGATAGTGATATTCAGGTTACTTGCCCCCAACAGAGCCTCTCCTTCAACCGCGGTGCCCAGCCGCGAGAGATAGGGACCACTTCCTGCTTTTGTATGTGGGATAGATGCGTAATTCCCCGGAAAGTGACACAGGGCCGCGTGACTACGCGTGGCAGTCACCCCATGCAAACCCCCACCATATGACGATCCCTCCTACTTTCTNCCGCTCTCGGGTCGCTCCTCGTCTCTCTGCTCGACTACGACGACGGCTACGATTGGATCACCAAGTCATCTTCGCAGTGAACCCGTCACCGTGGCCACTGCTGTGGACTCCACCACCGAGGCGAATGAACTCTCCGATGGTATGAACTTGGAACATTGTCGGATCTCGACAATAGCAGCCCTTACGGCAAGCTATGCTAGAACGTTGTAATTCACGCCGTACTCATGTACAGCGATGTAATCAATTGTTTTTACGCCCATTTAGGGCTTTGATGTTCAGTAAATTCCTTTAGCTTTTTGCATGAGTTATTATTTCAACCTCTCACTAAGACCTATGACAGGGCAATGCCAAGCGAGTCTTTCTAGATCTAAGTCTGACTATACTGCCTACCAACGGGGATAAACACCGCCTCAATATTGAACTGAGGCTGGCTCCGTTGCGACATGGTGAAGGCGCCGGCTTTTCCGGCTTTTATTTTTTTTTGCTGTTTACTAGGAATATCTTGAAAAAATTAATTTTTCGATTGTTTTAGTTTTAAACAATTGAGTTTAGTATTTTTCTCTCACCCCTGTCAGAAGGTCCTGGTATTTGGTAGTCTGTGTTTTTATTGCTGTGTGCATGTACTGCTCTTTACAGAAGCATCATTTCTTTTATGTTTGTTTTCGGGGGGGGGTGTTGTAATCCTCCCCCGCGGGTGACTTTGTATTTGTGGCTCTCCTTTTAGCATTGCGTCATTTAATATTTTACCTTCCGCTCATTTTGCCTAATTTATTTACGTCGAGCCCCCCGTCTTCCTGAATGTTTGATATTTTCATGGGGGAATGTCCTCACGTCTCACTCGCTCACAGAAGGGCGCCCATCTCCACATTGTAGACGAGACTTCTGATGGTAATCTAATAGCAAGGCTTCAAGTGCCAGTTTCCCCTGCGTCTGCGCGCAGTCTAGACGTAGACGTATCATTTGACCTGCCACACGCGCCGCATTCTACCCCTTTTAAAGGCCCCGTTTTAAAGCTCCCGTCTCCCCCGCCTGCTTTTTCCGGCGGAATGGCAAGCCCCTCAGGCGAAACGGCGCAACCGGCGCTGGCGCTGCCGTCGACGACACCTCGCCACCGTACTCCGAAAATCGACGTCGGTGAATTTTCAGGTGACAAATCGTGTACAGAATCTTTCCTTGAGAAATTTTTACAGGCCGCTTCCGTGTATAGTTGGACGGATGTAGAAAAAATTCAGTATTTTCCTTGTTATCTCCGTGCAACCGCGAGCGCGTGGTTTGACGTCTTCATGACGGATAATCAGGATTTAAAATGTTGGGATGTTGTGAACCAAGCTTTTGAAAAGGCGTTCCACCCTACTGGCCGCCGTGAAAGGGTTATTATTCGCTTGCGTACGCGCAAGCAAGGGAAAAAAGAATCGCTCGAAGCGTACGTCTTTGACGTCCTTAAACTTTGTAAGAAAGTTGATCCGGATATGTCCGAATCTGAACGAGTGGATCATATCCTCCGCGGTCTACAGCTACATTACGTAGAGAAAATCCTACCGCTTCAACCTGACTCAGTTACGAAGTTACTCGATATTGCGCGGTTAGTTGAGGAAACACGCGAACGATTTGCTCAGGAAGTGTACGCCGTACAACCTCAGACGGCGCCGCCGCCCTTGTCCCCGGCTGTCTCAGAGACGGTCGAGAAGCTCTTAGGGGAAATGCTTTCGGCCCTGCGGCGGCTGGAACGTAGCCGCCAGCCAAATACGTACGGGCGTGGCCCGGGGTTCGATCGCAGCCAGAACTCGTACGACCAACGCACTGGCTTTCAGCGTCCGCAGAACTCCCTCGGGCGCGACGCCGAATTTCGACGTCTCGCGCCCGTGGTTAGAGGGGGGGAAATGCTAGGCGTGGTTGGCAGGACAGAGCTCGCGATGGACGGTTAATCTGCTTTAATTGCAATAAGCTCGGTCATTTTGCGAACTCATGCCCTGATGCTCGCAAGCGCTTAGGCGATCGAGCCAACGCACGCCCGTCGCATGAAAAAAACGGGCCGCGCGATGGAGCACAGCATCAAGCCTCCCGACCATAATCGGGAACATTCAGGGGATATCCATTATATTTGTTCTCGACACAGGAAGCTCAATAAATATTTTATCCCAGAAAGTAGCAGAGTCGCTGTGCCTTGAATTATTACCAGCCTCTCACCGAGCGAAAACTGTCGGTGATAGTGAATTACTTATTCTAGGAACGGCTTCTCTCGAAGTACAATTTCACGATGTTTGCCTTCCCGTGTTATTTAATGTTATTTCAGATTGCAACATTTCAGCTATTCTCGGCTCCCCGTTTCTGAGAGAATACAATGCCTCAGTAGATTTTTGCGATAATATTTTAGAATTCATATGGAAGAACGAGAAATACGTTCTCCCATTAAATGACGGGCATTCATGGGAAATATCGCGAATTAACGTCGTGGAAATTCCTCACCCAGAACCAGGGTTAAAAATAACCCTCGTGAAGGACGTTAGAATTTCCCCTTACGATGAAAAAGAGGTAGAAATATGTTCGCTAGGTCCCTTTCCAATGCAATGGATGTCATTGGTTCCTACGGAAAAAATATTCCGACAGAAACACGTAGATCTCATTACGCGAACTGCGTCTGGGGAACAAGTATTAAACAAAGTTTTAATAAAAAATTTAACAAATGCTAATGTTGCATTATTCGCGGGAATGACTCTGGGAACAATGGATATAATGGATAATACCCCGTGTCAACAGTGGGACATTGGAAACAGTGGGGATGCGGAAATTACGTTCTCCATGGGTAATGATCTCACCGTTGAACAAAAGAAAAGTCTTACGGACTTGCTAGGATCGTATAGAGATTGCTTTGCTGCGTCAATGGCAGAACTTGGGTTCACGACGTGGGCTGAGTTGGAAATAAATACAGGAGACGCCGTTCCAATTAAACAAATGCCTTGGCGCGTCTCTCATGCTCAAAAATATATCATCAGGGAGCAAGTTCAAGAGATGCTCGCGCATGACATAATTGAACCGTCGTTCTCGCCGTGGGCTAGTCCCGTCGTACTAGTTACGAAAAAAGACAAAAGCATTCGGTTTTGTGTAGATTATCGCAGGCTCAATGCGGTGACAGGAGGATGGAGTTATCCTCTCCCTGTCATTGAAGACATGATGAGTTATCTCGGAGAAGCTCGATATTTTGGTTCGTTAGATATGTTATCCTCCTACTGGCAAGTGGGGATCAGAGAATCAGATCGACCAAAAACCGCTTTTGTTAGCTCCGAAGGGTTATTTCAATTTAGGAAAATGCCGTTCGGACTTAAGACAGCTCCCGCCTGCTATCAATTGCTCGCGGACAGGCTATTAAGTGATTTGAGATACAAAGGTGCGATGAGTTATATCGATGATATAATCATTTACGCGAAGACATTTGAAGAGTATTTAGATATTCTCGCTCGCGTGCTGAGTAGAATACGCGAAGCGGGACTCCGTCTTAAACCAGAAAAATGTTTATTCGCTGTACAGGAAATCCATCTGCTTGGATTTGTGGTTAATAAAGATGGCGTACGCCCCGATGAGAAAAAGTTACGCGCGGTCAAAGACGCACACGCGCCGCGTACCGTTGAACAAATACAGAGATTTTTGGGATTAACAAATTATTACAGAAAGTTCGTTGAAAATTATTCTCGAATAGCCGCGCCGCTGTACAACTTAATTAGGAAAGATGTTCCTTTTGTATGGACGGAGCGCGAGAAACACGCTTTCGATTTGTTAAAAACAAAATTAACGAGCGCACCGGTGTTAGTGCACTTTCGACGCGGCGATAAGACAGAACTCCACGTCGACGCTTCAAATTTTGGGGTCGGCGGTGTTCTGTTGCAAGAACGAGATGGAGCCTTCCATCCCGTAGCCTACGTATCTAGAACGCTACGAGGCGCGGAAACTAATTACACTATTAGTGAGAAAGAAATGTTAGCAGCCATTGTAGCGCTCAATAACTTTCGTCCGCTAATCTGGGGAGAAAAGGTCACAATTGTTACTGATCATCACGCTTTATGTTATTTAAAGAAAATTAAGGACCCAAACGGCAGATTAGCGCGCTGGGCCCTTAAGTTAGAAGATTTTGATTATGAGATAAAATATAAAAGTGGCAAACTGCATGCAGATGCGGATTTCTTGAGTAGAGATCCTCTGCCTGCCACCGGAAATGACGACGATGACGCTGATTTGCCAACTTACATGCTTGTTGCAGAGGAATGGTCAGTTGAGCAACAAAAAGACCCAAGTATTCGTAAATTAAGAACGCTCGTCTCAGATCCGCTGGAAGGAAACACTGCCGAACAAAAGCAAGCGAAAAATTTCCAGCTACGATCCGACGTTCTGTATTATAAAAATACGAGAACTCGTGGACTTCCATACTTCATAGTAATTCCAGATCACTTGAAGCACGAAATCTTAGCACAACATCACGATGACCCAACGCATGGACATATGGGATATTCCCGAACGTTAGATAAAATTAGTTGTAGATATTTTTGGTNGCGAAAAATTTCCAGCTACGATCCGACGTTCTGTATTATAAAAATACGAAAACTCGCGGACTTCCATACTTGATAGTAATTCCAGATCACTTGAAACATGAAATCTTAGCACAACATCACGATGACCCAACGCATGGACATATGGGATATTCCCGAACGTTAGATAAAATTAGTTGTAGATATTTTTGGTTCGGGTTATATAAAGATGTTCGTACGTACGTACGTACATGCCGGGGTTGCCAGATGCGGAAGGGGGTGGTAAACCAGAGACCCGCAGGTGAATTGATTCCCCTCAAAATAGGTGAACCTTTTTCCCGGGTGGGAACGGACCTCGTTGGCCCCCTCCCCCGCTCGAAGTCAGGAAAAAAATGGATTTCAGTTTGTATTGATTATGCAACTCGTTGGTGTGAGTGTCAGGCTTTACGAGCCGGTACAGCGCCTCAAGTCGCCAAATGTTTAGTTAATGAGGTATTTCTGAGACATGGAGTACCGAAGGAAATTTTGAGTGACAGAGGACAGGTATACAGATCATCATTAGTGACAGAAATAGTCGCCGCACTCGGCGGACGACAGACGTATACAACCAGTTATCGCCCGCAGGTAAACGGAGCATGTGAACGATTGAATGGAACAATTGTTTCAATGCTCACGCACTTCACGTCAACCCGTCAAAACGATTGGGACGTTTATCTGCCTTTTGTAGTTTTCGCTTATAACACAGCGAAACAAGAGAGCACGGGGTACTCGCCTTTTGAACTCATTAACGCGAGGCAACCAGTTCTTCCGGCGGAAGCTGCCCTTCCGACAGCAAGCGCAACTGAAACACAAGACAACGAAAATGAAGTATGTGCGATTAAGAATGCGATAAAAGACGCGCGAGCCGCAGCGGTCGCCGGCCTTGCGAGACGCTCGGCGCGTGATAAGGAACGTTACGACGCGCACCGCAGGAATGTCAATTTCCAAGAGGGAGACTTGGTATTGATTTTTGATCCATCCCGTAAAGTCGGGGTGTGTAATAAGTTGACCCACAAGTATAGGGGTCCGTATAGAATTATTGAGCAGATTTCACCGGTGAATTATAGAATCAACAGAAAGCGCGGACGAGAATTAACGGAAATCGTGCACGTTGAGCGATTGGCTCTATATCACGAGAGAGGCGGACAGTCTCCCTCGAATGAATCAATGCGCCCTGTTGGCTGTCTAACAAGAGACGGGGAGTCCGTTAGACAGTAAGTTAGAAAACTCAGGAAATAGATACGTGTTGCGATGCACGGGATTATTCGGAGGCGGGAGAGCCCCGTGGAACGGTACCGCCACCGAGTAGGTGCTTCGTGCTTCCTAGTTATTCCCAGTAGGAAGGATATGAGAGCACGTATGAATGAGAAATGTACGCTGGGCTCGCGTAAATATTAATTAGAGTAGCTGGATATTTTAAGATACGTATAGAATATAAC
>NNCF01135748.1:5925-17142 GCA_002313205.1 Laupala kohalensis | reverse complement strand
ATTATTAATTATTAATTGTTTTTTAAAATCCCGTTCTACCACAGTACCAAATTTAAATTTTGTTTCTATAAAAACACAATTAGCTTTATTAGAGCAAATGAAAAATGGGATATTTTCAGAAATATCAAAAACCTTATACTTATGTGCAAAAGAGGCGTGTCCAGTTCTTGAACAAACAGGTAATTTTCTGACCTACTTAAAAAGTAACTTAGAAGAGATTCTTGCCAAGAAGGAAACTATACTGTCACGACAAAAAACGGAGTAGATCGCATATCAGCAAGTTTCAAGAAAAGTGCATGCAACAGATTTATGTAAAAAGTCTGATACTTTCTAAAACGGAACGTCAATGGTTAAAGGCATAAGCAATATTTGTTGCTCTGGATCGAAGGAAAATTTGAGGTCTGTAACTGTTTGATCTCTCTCTAGGTTTTTAATGGCCAACTAGGATGCCTTCATGTCTACATTTTTGAGTAACATCGTTTAGTTTTTGTCCCAAGATGGCAGCATTATTCTGTAAATATATTACTCTTTTCTCATAAGCCACTTGGTTCTTCTCATTCCAAAGAAATTAATCTAATTCATCATGTTTTAGCTTTATTATTAGAAATTTTTCTATTTTTCTTATATAATCTGAATTCTTAAAGAAGAAACACCATTTCTCAACTGTAGTTTCCAAATGCTCTACTGTTTTTTAATTGTAGGTAGTTTTATGCGGAGAAATGGTAAATCTTCTAGTTTTTATATTGTGTATATTATGAGTGGGAATATAATAAGCATCTGAAGGAAAAAGATTACTACTGGAAATAGCAGGGAAGAAGACCTTAAAATCAATGTAATTTCCAGATTTATCTAATTGCCTTCAACAGGACTTAGCAGCGTATTGTAGAGCACGTTTCTCATAACCTTTATCACGAGCGAGTGTCATTACGGCAATATGCATATTTCCGAGAGATCAGGATTCATAATGGTGCATCTGGAATAGTACTGATCCAAGTAAAGACTAGGATATCGCTTTAGAAGTGGATAAGGATATGCTTTCTTTCAGCAAAAGAAACGTTCTTAAAAGTTAAATCCAATTTTTGATAAAGAAAACTTCGAAAGAGGTATAACGAATTAACCCTAAATGCATTAAAAATAATACACAATTCTAAAGAAATGTTCAACCCTTTAATTTTTGTAAGTTCTGAACGTGTTGATGAAAGATTATACGCCTGTCAGATATCATCTAAGACATGCAATGTAGGTTTTAGATAATATTTGGGGTTATCTTTTTAAACTGCCTTTTAAAATGTCTTGAAACACCAGCAAAGAAATTGATAAGTTTTGAAGAACTATAAAACACCTATTTGTGGTGTGAGAGATTAACCTCTTAATAAAAATTCAAGTCTAAAAGCTCAGTTACGATTTATCTTATATCAAGAGGAAAGGTTTGTCAATCTCTCATACCTTATAATTTAAAATATAATATCAAACTTTCGATAGCAAATTGATGTTAAATCTATATATTTTTAGCATGGATAAAAAGAAGGTTACAGTATATATAGATGGAGCTTGTACTGAAAACCCTACCCTTGCGAATGTGTAGCTTTACTGATGTATGAAATTAAAAGTGTCTTTACCATAAATTATATCTTTGGAAGTGAAGAAAACACAACCAACAACCAATTATGGGAAGAGTTAAAGTTGCTTTACAACATGATGTTAATTAGAAGTGGTTTAGAGCAAACAGTGGTAATGTATAGAGTAAAGTGGAAGAAAGACTTGCTAGATTGGAATCTAAAAAGCTAAAATACAGAGATTGAGAGGTCAAGAACGCACAAAAATATAGACGGAGTTGTAAGTTTTATAGATTGGAGGCAGTGGTGGAGAATAATTCTTTTAGGCACAAAAAACATAAATTGTATAGCAGCGGGTGAGGTGATAGAGAGGCCAGCAAGGGCGGTAGAGGAAGTAGTAGAAAGTGCATTAGATGCTAGAAGGTACAGAGAGAGAGAGAGAGAATAGAGGATTTCGAGCGTAGTTTTATTTCCGTTGTTGATGATGGTTATGGTATAGAAAAAGAAGAAATAGTGTTGGATTTCATGCGTCATGCTACTTCAAAATTCAGCTTAAATAAATTAATAGAGATTAAGACCCTTGGCTTGAGAGGAAAAGCTTTACCGTCTATTGCATCAGTGAGTATAATAGAATTATCGTCTAAGACATGTGGAGTATAGAAGCATGGTCTATTCGAAAATTAATTGCGGAGAAAGTCCTGACATAACTTTCTCATTCGAAGATGATAATTTTTGCTGGTGTGATGCTTACAATCCAGAAAGGATTAGCCAACTAAAGAGAGCTTATAATTATGTAACTCCATTGAAAACACCATCCGTGTTCGGAAAAGCCTGGGTGTTCAATGACTTTATGATGAATGTGGCGAGAAAGTTAATATTTCTACACTACATTATTTACTTATTTATACAATTGGGAATATAGAAAATTTTGAAAATGCAGTATTGCTTGATGTGAAAATGCCAGGGAAATTATTATGCGTGTTTGAAGATACACTCGATGAACTTGGTAGGTCTGAATATCTGGTTTATAATGGAATAGGTAATTACAACGTACCAAAATTCGATGCAAAGTGCACCGAGTAGTTGTTTGAGCGTTACAACCTAGCAATAAAAGATTTTATAATTACCTGTGTAATTGCGCCAAATCTGGGAATATTGGCTGTTGCTCTGATAAAATCCCTAATAGCAGATGTTTATGGTGCTGAAGTTGATCTTTTAATAGTGGAAGTAGGAAAAACACAAAATATAGATCTGATAAACAATTTAATATTGTTTTCTGAATCGAAAAGAAGGAGAATATTAGTGACCAGTGGCCCGCAAAGTCAGCGGAAGTATGAAGAATTGTTTAATGGTCTACTTGTAGTTTTCGTGTATTGGCAAAGCGACAGAAGAAAAAGCTCTTAGTATGAAGGATATCTTAAAATTAGAATTAGAAAAATTTGGAAAGCAGTTATCGTAGCATTATATAAAAGATATTTTGTACTTGTATTATATTTAGTAACTTTTTTACTGTCCGTAATGTTTATTTAGAGAAAACGTACATTATTTCTGGGTAGGTAACCATGTCATTCTTATCGATACTCGTGTTTATCATTCTTTACTTAACACTTTAATTAAATTAATGATATGTGCTGTCTTATAAGTGGCGAATGCTTAGTTGTAAACTCAATGGTTGAGTCTGTTAGTAGGAGCATAGCTGTGTATAGCTTAATGGCGTGTACTGTCATATTCTGTTTTTTTTTCATTAACAAATTTTAGTTTGATGATATTGGTTTTCTATATCGCAATTTTAGTTTCTCATCTCTCAAGCATTTTATTTGTGAAGAACTAATCCAAATTAAACATTCGTATCGAAAATTTCATCACATGAATTATAGTATTAGTCACTAATAGAACGATTGTTTGCGTTAAAACTGCTACACAAATTTTCTTGTGGCAAATGCTTATTAATATATATTATAGATTTCATTTTTAAGTTTTTTATGTGTCAGTATTCAGTTACTGTTTGTTTGTTGGAATGTATTGATTCTGCTTGGCATAAAATAAATATTTTCAGTTTTCTACGTAACTTGTTATAGCTATGCTGACTTGGTTTTTGCTATACTGTCCTTGGTGGTATGTGTAGGTTAGCCATAAAAATATGGTGTCAGGAAACTACTTATCTTAAAATTTTGTTTTTGAAGAGAGTTAATGCATTTTTTATGGTTTTATTTACATCACAAGAGTTTTATTTTTAGCGAAAATAATATTTTGGTGGAGGATTTAGTGTTGGTGCACGTAAGCCAAGAGGAATATCTGGAGCAGACGAACTCGACGACCCTGAAATTACATTAGAAGTTGCATTTAAAGAACTACAAGCACCTATACATTATGTGACAAACGGAAAGTGCAATACATGCCAAGGCACAGGTAGTGAAGGAGCAATTAAAGCAGTTCAGTGAAACAGATGTCAGGGAAGCGTTATAATTAAGGCTCAAGAGGAAAATTTTAGCATTGAAAGGACGTGTACCACTTGCAATGGAGAAGGAGAATTAATACAAAATAAGCTTAAGAAATGCGGTAGAAATGGATGTAGAAGAGATGAAATAAATATATCAGTTTTAATTCCAAAAGGCGTAGAAGAGGGAATTAAAGTAATTTTTTTTGTTAGGCTGTAAGGACTCGTCAACAGGAAGGCTATTAGAGCCCATCAAATTAGGTAAGTGGTAAGTGGTAAGGGTAAGCTGGAGAAAGAGTTGGGAGAAGCAGAGATTTAATCGTATATGTGAAAATAGCCTCCCATAGAATCTTTCTTCGTAATTGAACAGATGTACACTCTAAATTCTCTATAAGTAGGACACTAGCAACGCTTGGCGGTGAATTGATATCCAATTAAGTGATGGAACTAAATTACAAATAAAGGTACATGTGCCTCGTCCATGGTTCACGTCTCTACAATCCGATAGTGTCCTCTTGGTAAACTAATTATCCTATCCACCCAATAACGTTTATCATCGAAACACTGAAGAGAGCGCTTCTGTTGTTCAAAAGAATACACGTGATGTGCTTTGGATCGAATAAAATNACGCTTCGTTTAATCCCTTTCGCTTTACATGTGGTCATGTGGGAGAGTGTCTGAAGGGCATACATTTTAGGGCGGAGACCTACAAATTCAATCAACACGTCCCCACCACACTCATCCTTGAACAACCGCAACTCTTTCTTGTTACAAGGAACGATATCAAAACGATTGGCGTGTTCAAACATAGAGGTATCGTAGTACGAAGGGCACAGTCGCATAACATCATATACATTTTTGGAAGTGAAGAAGATATAGGAATCTGTATCTAAATATTAGTATTCATTCCGACAGCAAAAGGTACGTGATGTTGGTAAGCATTTGAAAATGGCGCGTCAAGAGAAGGTTGACATGTGTCCATCGGTTGGGTAAACGCTTCAAAATCACAATATATAACGAGAGGCATACGTTGCTGACGACTATAATTTGTAAATCACATCTCTTCCTTGAGGAAAAAGGATACGTGTTTTGTGACAGAGATGACTATCGAATGAAGCTTTCTTTTAGAAAATACGAAAACATGTGTTGCAATGAAAAGTGCGATGTCGATTTTTTGAAAGTTAAGTACTCTGTGTTCGACTTATATCCTTTATCCTACAATAATGACCTCCTCGTCGTTTTAGGGTGACATTCAGATTGCGTCCAAAGAGATCAATGACGATTGAGGATCTGTTGCATACTCATCCTCCCACAAGTGGATGTGTCTATTATGACGACGTGTGATCAGCCCTTGTATCAGTATCTAAAACAGGTCACAGACGGACTCTGTGGATTGGATGTGTTTTCGCACCATGAGGAGGTGATTCCACCAGCGCAAGCCATCCCCCAGAGTGTCCTCGTGTGTAATGATATCGCGACGCAGCAACAAGATC
Organism: Laupala kohalensis; assembly: GCA_002313205.1. Taxonomy (NCBI): domain Eukaryota; kingdom Metazoa; phylum Arthropoda; class Insecta; order Orthoptera; family Trigonidiidae; genus Laupala; species Laupala kohalensis. Next base: position 11,656 of record NNCF01135748.1, on the reverse strand, counting down.
GTATTAAAGACTACTTTGCTGCGGGACTCCACAGAGACAAAGATGTCCTGTACTTGTGTCAAACGTACACGAAAATTGCAAAACAACTCATCCGTGATAATGCCAACCTGATCATTGCTTTTCGACAAGACGATAACAATCTCGATTTCATTTACAGAGAGCACGTCGGCACAGAATTTTCCTCGTTTCGTGATTTTAAACGGTTGTGCGCCGAGGTTTGGTGTCAACCCTACACATGTCTCATCATCGATAAAACACGAACCACGCAAGACGGGCGCTATCGCAGGGGATTCGATCGCTTTCTCTTATATAAAGCTTGATGTGGGGATTCCCCGCGACATTGTTGTGACATCATGAGCTGTGTGAAGAGATATGAAACGACGCTTTCCATGCGTCAAGCAGTGAGTTTGGTGGATTGATCAATCGTGGTATCAATGCACTCCCCTTTGAACACCATATTCCTGGCTATCAATATTGTGGACCGGGAACGCGATTAATGCATCGTTTAGCACGAGGGAATCGAGGTGTGAACGCTCTCGATCATGCGTGTCGCGTTCACGATATCGCCTATCATCATAACAATGGTGGCGTAGAACGGCAAAAGGCGGCCGAGGAGCTCGCGAGACGTGCGTGGGAACGTGTCAAGGCCAACGATGCGAGTCTCGGGGAACGTGTTGGAGCAATAGGTGTGACCGCAATCATGAAAGCGAAAGCAAAATTAGGAGGGGGGCAGAAGAGAGTGATTGTAAAGAAGAAGAAGAAGAAGAAGAGGGTGGTGGTGGTGGACAGGAGACGATTGATCTTATTTCTAGTAACTCCCCGTTCTATTCCGCATGGTGGAATCTGATACAAGGTAAAACAGATGCGACCTACGGTCCCTATATTGTGGATGGTGAGATGTATCTGGGAAATGCATGTATGCATCTCAATGAAGATGGAACATTCAGAGTGTATGAGGAAACCTATACCCCGACACCGCGTCTTTTACTACTCATCTTTTCGCGAACACTCGATATGCAAGAGGTGACGGCGTCAGATAAGATTCACTATAAACATCTTTTAGAGGAAACGAGTGCGCATAAAAACAAATACAATACCGGATCGCGTATGTACTTTACGAATTCTCAAAAGTACAAAATCATCAAGTCCCTCTTCAAATCGAACACTCCCCCCATGACGTTGCCGAGTCGTGTTACTCGTGCGAAGACATTAGCATCGAAGAAGAAAAAAGGTAGCGGCCTTCGTTTTGTGACATCGCCACGCTACACCTATTCGCGTGATCCCAATACACTTGTCGCACGTTTACGTCTTTTACACTCCTCTCAAGCAGCGGGACATCGTGGACATAGTGGTGAAATTCTTGCAATAGAAAACGAACTCCGTGATGCAGGACTGATAGAATGAGAGCGAGGAAAGAAAGAAAAAAGAAGAAGGAGGAAAAAAACGTGCGTTACGGCATTGCGAGAGAACTCCATGATCCGGCACGTCAACGTTTTCGTAGACGTCACGTGATCACACATGGATTAGACGATCTCTGGCAGGCTGATTTGGTGGATATGCAAGAGTATGCGAAGCAAAATAAAGGGATGCGCTATATTTTGACAGTCATCGATGTCTACTTGAAATATTCCTGGGCTGAACCTTTGAAGAATAAGAGAGGAGAGGCTATCACGAAGGCTTTTACACAACTCCTCAACACATCGCAACGCCACCCCAAATTCCTACAGACAGACAACGGAAGTGAATTCTACAATGCTGTTTTCCAAAAATGGTTGAAGGAAAAACACATCCATCATTACTCCACCTATTCCACCACGAAAGCTTGTGATGTTGAACGCTTTAATCGTACACTCAAAGAGCGTATGTGGCGACGTTTCTCTGCGGAGGGGTCCCACTGTTGGACGACGCTGCTACTTCTGCTTCTGTGTGAGTATAATGCGACACGCCATCGCACGACACGCATGCGAACAAAAGATGTTACAGATAATCATCTCATGAAGACGGTCTATGCACGTGTCAAGCATCTCGACGTGCGACACCGTACGTTTCGTGTGGGCGATCGTGTACGCATCAGTAAATACAAACATCACTTTCAGAAAGGCTATGAACCCTCTTGGACAACAGAACTCTTCACTATTGTCAAGATTCATCTCACAAATCCTCTCACCTATTCCCTCGAAGATGGTGATGGAGATGCAATTGCCGGTCAATTTTATCACGAAGAACTCCAGCTGACGCGATTCCCAAAAGACATTCTAGTGGAAAAAGTCGTGCGACGAAAGGGTCCCATATGCTATGTGAAATGTTTGGGTTTTGATACAAAACACAATTCTTGGATCCATCCAAACAATTTTTTTAAATCAATAAAGTTGAAAAAAACCTTCTGTTCTCTCTTGTTTTTGCATCCTACTCCCCCCATGACAGATGCAAATAATAACATTAAAAAAAAGTATTTATTCACTCATAAACATACATTAAAAAAATTAACATACATTTATTTTCATTTCCAATAGTCGACCTGCCTTCTCGCTGCGCCCACGCACGCAGTGGTAGTCCGGGAGCGGGATTAAAACACGTGCTGCTTCTATTTTTTTGTGTGCGCGCCAATCCTCCTCCTTCTTGTCGTCCACACAGGGTGGTGTATACCAATGGCTTGTTCTATTTTTTTGCACCCGCCAATCCTCCTCCTCCTTCACCCCTGTACATTTTTGTTCTGTCATCCACACATATAGTGCTAAAACATTTTTCTCACTCATCTCCAATTTCGTCACACTTTTACCAAACACAATATCGAAAAGTTTGCTTTTTGTACACTCGTTCATGGATTACTTGACACACACGCTCAATTTAGGACAGTGATATCCCGTTACATCAATAATTTTTTTCTCTTTCTTATCCGCTATATACGGTAGTATTCAGCTTATTTTTTGCAAACCTTTTAAATAGATCACTTTTTTGTCTTCAATTCATCGTTGATTATCTGCCATAAACGATTATAATTTAAATGTTCATTTGACGACCAACTCAATCCATGGTGATGCTGTGCGTGCATCATTTGCCAACAACCCAAACATACTGGTTGGTGGGTTGAATGTATACGTTTTCATTCTTCTGTCCGATAAAATGGTAAACGTTTTGAAAATAAAACGTTTTTCCTTCATGAACTCTTGCACGTCCATGATGGCACTGTAAAATAAACACAACATTAAAAATAAATGAAGTAGTGTCCTGATATGAAAAAGAAAAAAATATTAAGTCATGCCATACGTTTCAGCATCCCAAACGTCAAACATCATGGAAACAATGTATTTTACTGCTGGCAAGCTCAGTTGAAAACTGAATAGTGCTCGAGAAATTCCACGTCTTTTTATACTGGATGAAGAAGTTGAGGAAGGAAATAGCGTTATGCTGCGTGGTTGCACATGTCTTTAGGCTGTGTTTTTCCATATCATGTGTTATTTCCTAATGATGCAGGAAATATCATTACGCTGCGTCGTTGCACATGTATCCTGGATATGTGTGTTTCCCACATGATATACCTAATAATGCGGTATGTCCATATCCTGCTCATGTTTTATTTAAGCGGAGTAGTGAAACGATGGAAGCACAGTTCATCTAGAAACACATTCCATATATAACATACTCACAGCAGAAGGATGCTTGATCCAACGCAGCATGACTGAGGGTCCGATGCAACGCGCTATTGCTGTCTACTCTCACAAAAAACATCTTGCACTCTTGGATGACGAGACATTGCACCATCTGCCTTTGCCTTTTCCGACCATCTGGGCTGCTCATCAAGTGCCAACAGTATATGATCGTTTACACCACCATATCCAACACCATCCGGAAATTCTACAACTGCAATATTGTCGTCGACATTACAACATTGGTCGCCCGCACGTCGATGGTCCGCCTCCTCTCGTTCGTGACTGTCGCACCTGTCGCTTGGAGAGAGAATGATGTATTGGATGGTATTCGCTTTCATCCTCCCAACGTTTGTTCAAGCTACATCACATTGCACTCAAGCTGTTGCGTGTACCCAACGACCTTTGTGTAAGAACTTTTCACACATTTGTTTCTGTTGTACGGAGAGTCTTCGTGGTAATCAAGTGGAACGTAATCTTGCTCACTATTTTGCAGAGCATACGACTCTTACGAGCTATACAACACCTTCAAACCACGTGTACCTTACTCGATGTGCCGACGTCAACCCCATCGCACGCCACGTCTGGTGCACGCCACGTCTACACCTGGCGCAGTGTTTGGTCTTTTTGCCATCCTCAAACAACTCCTCCTCCAATGTGGAAGTGGGTGGATATTATTTTAGACTGTTTCTTTCTAAGTAGCGTCATTCTTATCATCATTTTTATATAATGTTTATGTGTACCTACTGTTATTCACCGGACATTGTGCAAAAACAGTGATCGGGAGCAAGAGACAGAGAATTGATTTTCAATCATGATCGTGTGTCCCATTTGTTTGGAAGGAAAAATAGAGACAAGATTCACAAAACTATTCACTTTATCGTGTGGGCATGTGTTCTGCCACCCTCATGGATATTACCTTCTGCCGCTTTGTGCTATCAAAACATGTGTAAAGAGAAACGATGCAGTGTAGTCTGTATTTTTTTCAAAAAATGAGTTGTCCCATTTGTCTATGTGAGTGCGGGAAAGACAATGAAAAAGTGTTAACATTTTGTATCTTCTTCAGGGTTTGTAATAACATATAACACACTAATTAATTCTCCACATATCAAACAAGTGAACCAGATATCGAACATTCTCTCATACTAATAAAGACTAACAACTTTTTCACATCATCTCATTACAAAATCTCAGATAATTTTTTTATCATTTTTAATACAATCTTTTTGGACATTATTAGATTGTAGTAAAAATGACAATATAACAGCGTAAAGAATTTCATACAGAAAAGAAATAATAATTTTTAGATAGTATATGGGAATGTTGGATATGTGGTTTACTTGTTTCTCATATGAAGAATGAATTATTATACAATGAGTTATTAAGAATGCCTGAAGAAGAAGGGAAAGATGACGAAATATTTACAAGTAACTAGTAAGTTTTCTTTCTAGACTGAAATGCAAAATCCATTTTGCATGATAAAATATTATTATAAAATAAATAATTGTATCCGACCAGATTAATAAAAAATCGATTGTCTGCTTAAATTTTTAGTATGATTTGAACATTTTCTCAGATACATGTTTCACCTGAAGATGCTACTATTGTTGTACCGAAACGTCGGGTACATATTTTTACAGTATTGTATGTGATATTATTGTGTATAGTAAATATACAATACTCAAATAATATTGTTTTACTTTCATTGTGTTCCGAGAGAGTATCCTTACGATTAGATAACACCGTCTATCGAAATAGGAGGTATGAGGGAAAAATAGACTCTATATCGACAATTCACTTACGGACTGATTTTCTTGACTTCATTGCACTACCCAAGTTGCGAAAAGGTGTATAATAGTAAGGTATTGTAACAGTCCATCGTTTTGCTGGTTCCGTAAGTAGCAACACCATAATTGATGTTTGCGTCTTATTAATGTGTTTGTACTTGTGATTAATATTTCTTTGATAAATGATTGTGTTAGATTTTAAAACAGTCAACGTGCATTGTGTTGGTAATAAATTGAAAACTCCAGGGAACTTACATCTAGTAAGTGCGTGTTTGGCAAACACGGGACCCCGAGATG
>NNCF01135745.1:0-11387 GCA_002313205.1 Laupala kohalensis | reverse complement strand
GTTTATACTAAAACAGGGAAAAATAATTCCAGCTCTCATGATTTGAATAATAATTGTCAAAATCGAACATTTCTTTCAATTGATGTGCCAACAATGTTTAATTTTTATATCAGTGTATCATAGTATATCGGAATTAAAAATAAAATTTCAAAAATCAGGTTCTTTTACAGCCCCTCCCCCCTCTTCCACCCTTCTCAGCTGAATAGTATGATATTTTCTTGGCACTTTTTTATAGTACAAAACTAAAATATGAAAAGAGAAGCTTAAAGAGTTTTTTTCCTCCCTTTTCATTCTATTTTCATAAACACATCAGGGGTCATAGTTTTAAGGAATGAATGTTAACTTTTCCTAATTAAGATAAAAATTGTTTTTCTTGGAACATGCTCAGGGCAAAGAGATAGAGGGGTAGCCGGTGTTGTAGCTCTGGGGTGTGGGTGGCACTGGGGGCCCAGGGCACTCAGTCCTACAGATTTATTTTTCCTCAAGAATAATATTTATTCTGTATGTTGTTTTTTTGTTTGTTTGAGAATGACTTAAACAATTTTCATAAAATTTAAAGATGTCACTAAATTGCTGAAAGATTACAGGTAGAAACACTTACTTCCTTACCAACCCTTTTTCTGGTTTCTGGTTTTTAACCTCCCACCGCTGAACCTAAATCCAAGCTCCTTCATTTTTCGATTAGTGCTATTTAGAACTTTACTGTATACACAAGCAATGATACAAATATTTTAGTGTGTAGTTAAGTTGAAGTGAAGGCAGTGAGGTGGGAGGTAGGCCGAACGATTTTTCCTTGGACTAGTGATTTCTGTCAACGTCCTTGAATATGTAAAGGTCTGTTTTCAGAATGAAATACTGAAGACCGAATTACTGAAGTGCCACCCTTTCTTTATACGAAACAGTCTCGTTCACTAACACAATGCTCGCAATAGTAATAAACAAAAATGTCTCTTTACGTCAATATCATAATATGCCCTGTACGTCGTGAGAAAACGCAGATAAAATTTTCAAAATGCACATAATAGAATATTTTCAATGTTATGCAGGCAAAACCTAATAAAAAATCAATACTACCTCCAACAGATTCGAACAATTGACCATCTGGTGTCCACGCTCACACCTTACCTCAAGACAACGAGTACAACTGAGGTTAACTGAAAAGATTCAATTTAAATAGTTTAAATGAAGCTATAGCAATGGAGATAAATTTAAAAAACTGAAATGATATTGGCTGATACAAAGGGATAAAACATTTCTCTCTTTTTATTTATACTTTCAATAAGCGTATGTTCCATATATAGAATTAAAGATTAAACTAATCTTTCAGATAAGTTTAAATGGAAAATAGACTATTGAAAAACGTTAAACTTATAATGTTTGAATATTCTAAGCCTTAGAAGCTTTCTGAAGTAAATATACAATATATATTTATACATGTATATATTAATTACTTATATAATAGTGTAATTATTATATTCTAATCAGTTTAATAAACATTTAAAGGAACCTAATGCTTTAAATTATAACGCAACATTGTACACACATGTAAAATACTCCAATAAATCCGTTGCCGTTAAGTACGTTCTATGGTTTTATTGTTAAGTTATTATTTGTTCAATATTCAATTAATTGTTACTAGAAAGATTTTTGTTCAATTTTCACTTATGACCTATCAAAAGTTATACCTTATTTCTTCTAGTTTACGAAAATGTAAGGTTTGTTGCTATTATGTTGATTAGTTTTCGAGATATTTGCTCTCCAAGCGAACGCTGCGCTCCGAGCGTCGGAGGCTTACTCGCGCTTTTCCGGTGAGAAGTTCACGCGCCTTTTCGATCACTGTGGCTGCACGTTTTTTACTATACACATGAAACTTACAGCAATATACAAGTGTGAGTTTATTTTTTAAATGCCGCAAACTACAATTTCCTACGACAATTTTTTGATCACTTCTTCTTTTGTGTCGGAATTCCTACGTCAACCTCCAATCTCAAAATTAAATCATGTTCTGTCGTTGTTGCCGTCGTGATAATCACGCCTTTTTCTCATTCAGAACTATGTATTCACTTTTTTTTTACGACCAATACTTACGGGTTTGCGCTGTAGCAGTCGAACACGAATTCGCCGAAAATGTTCCCATGCCTTTGCGATCACTGTGGGCTAAATTGTTAAACAATACACACGAAACGCACAGTAGTATAATAGCGAGAGTTGCTTGTTCAGTTGCCGCAGAGTACGTTTCTCTAAGATCATGTTTTGTCAACTTACTTCCAGTCCACGTATCGTACGTAATTTTTTCACGAACGTCAACCTCGAATCACGAAATTCAATTTTGGCCTATCATCGTTTTCTAAAAGAGTGCCTTTTTCACGCTCAGAACGATGGATTCAAGTTTTCTGTACGACAAGTACGTATCTTCATACGTCAGTTTCGTGTTTTACGTCGCTACCGCGAACCCAAAAGTGCTAAAAGACGCTGAAAATTAGAATTAAAAAACTTCTGAAGGCCACAAAAATTGATATTTTGAAAAACGGTTTCGATATTCGTTTACTACGTCGCAGAATCACTGTGGCTAAATTTTCGTTTCATTTGGACAACTTTCAATTTTTTAAATACATTTTTGGGATTTTTGTCAAAAATATTGAAAGTTGAGTCCCCCGCCCCCTCACTGTGCCACGTAAAGCGCCTAAAATCGGAGCAAGGGTATTTCCTTTCACTGACATAAGTCATACCCACTCGCGGTGGACGGAAGTCAGTTTTCGGATCACGACACGATCTGCGTCGTTCAGAATAAGGAGGTCCAGTGGACGGTGATTTTATTACCGTGCACCGCGCGTGCCTCTTTCCATGACGTTTGGACCTCCCAACGTTTTTCTATGATTTCTAGTGGATTTCAGCAAACATGGGCAAGGTTAGTTCAGGAAAAGATAAAAAAGTTAACGAAAAACTATTTTATGTAAAAGCAATTCTTTCTTTGGAATTTGAATTGTGGAGAAGAATTATACTCCTCAAGCGTAGTATTGCTACAGCATTAAATAAATTCCCCTGACTTTCAAATTTGTTTTGGTATCTATCTTAAGAAGTAAAGTACATTGTTTTTAACATCTGTCAAATCGCAGTAGGATATGCTTAAGCCAATAGTAAAGTTTTGTGATGGATTGGACTCTGTTATAACGGAGAAATAAAAAAGTGATATTTTTTATTGCAAAATATTACACTTCGAACATAACATTTACATTCAGACATTTAATATTCTGTGTACTGGGATGTTTTTTACTCTCATTTTAGCAATATTTGTTGGAAACAGAAACAAATTATATTTCAATCCCATCACATGTTTGATGTTGTTTATTATTATTATTAATATCTAGGAGTCGATATAAGCGGAGTGATTTTCTCATACTTACTTTAACATTCATCATTGTATAGCTTAAAATACTAAGGCTAGGAAAAAGAAATTTCAATATGAGGTGCCTTTTGTAACGTAACCTCCTAGCTGAGAGAATTTTTTCAAAATCTCATTTTAAAAGGATGAAATAATGTAATGTTTGTTTCGAAAATTTAATTTCTTTCTTCTGAGTTACACATACTAATAAGATATGACGTTTGATTTGAGTGAAAAAAATCGTAAATTTATGTATCTTGAATTAGATCATTGGATTATTCGATATTTCATTTTCAAATGGGTGCAATCAGGCAGAATATACTTAGTTATATACAATTTATAACTATATGATGTATTGTAGTAAGGTGCATTATTCTCCCCAAATATAGCAATAAATAGGGTTATCAATTTTATTTGTGTTACTAGATAAAAATCAAAGAACCCATTTGTGTACTTTAACAATTTTATCCGATTTAAATATAAAGTATTTGGAAATACTTTGTCCTAATTAGTGAAGCAGGTAATGTATTCCGATAGACATTGGGTTACTAACGTTAGTCATTCGCATAAGTTATTCCTTATTTTTATTTCTTGCTTTCTCTCACCAGCTCTAAGAATACCATGCCACAAAGTGATCTCAACTTAAGTTTAACGGCATTGGTAGTGTAAACATCTCATCCACTACGGATCGGATGCAATTTTCATATTTTTATATTTCAAAATTAATTTTCAATTTTATTTATCCGTAAATCCCTCACCCCACCCCAGGGATACTAGTATTGGGTTAGCTTTATGAGGTCTGAGTTCAGACTTACATGATATCGGGATTTCACTTCCCCTCAGCGAAAATTATGGACTCGTCGCTGATAGGTCATGTTCGAATTTTTTTTTCATTGTATTCTTTTTCCCAAGCGTGTCGGAGTTTATACGGATTGATTGTGAACTTTGACGACTACGAGAATGTCACTACTAATTTCAGCGGCCCCGAAAACTACGATCTCAACGCTAATATCTGTTACTTTTGATTATTTTTATATTTTACTTCTCACCGCCAACAAAAAGGGTGTTTATTCCTTATAAGGGCTGGTCGTGGACTTATCAGGCAATGAGGGAGTTACTTCACTTCAGCAGTCCTGAAAATGATTTATTCTACACTAATATTTGTGGGTTTTTTAATTATTTCTACCTGTTCTACCCCAGGGATGCCAGGGGTATATCATCTCCAATGTGAACTGATTGTTATCTTATCCGCCTCAACGCTACCGAAAAGTATGGTTTCGAATCTAATATCGGATGTTTTCATTATTTTATATATAGTACCCTTCTACACCCTCCCAACGAGTGCAAGGGATGTCTTACCCCCCACAGTGCTTGTTTTCACATAGTTAGTGATCTGCGCATCAACATTTGTAGAAATTGTTCCAGGCACTCGAGAGTCAGGGTGGAGGATACAAACATGAAACATTACAACCCCCATTTCACAGCGTTAGGGGTGGATTTTCGTAAAATCCTATCTTAGTCGATGTCTACACCCTAATGAGAACAAATGTTGAGTTTGTGTCCTCTTTGGTTTCTGATGTTTCGTGATGCCTAGAGTCATCCCTGCAAAGTAATTATATTTCTTCTCTCAATGTCGCCATATGTACACGGCATACTTTCAGATCAATAAACTTAAAACCTGTATGGCATCAGCCTCTATCCTGTGCTTTTCTTGTTGCTGCGAATTGTACAACGAGTGTTGGACGACACGCGTCTGTCAGTACTTTTATATTGTTTCAATTATGGGGATGTTCTTTGCAATTATGTATATTTGAATATTGTCGCTAAGAGTATTTTATGCAGTCTACTCGTTGCTTGAGAGCGACTACTCGTGGCTGCCTTTCTACCAGTCAGAAGACTACCACATCCTGCCTCCTCGTGTAAGCATTGGGTAAATAAAGATTTCTTTATTGGGGCATTACGACTCTCCGACATCGAGGTCATTAGAGCCCAAACATTTGTGTTCGGGTAGAGAAAAGGCTGTTACGCACTAAACCATACCCCCCGAAAACCCTCCTGAAATACCAAATGTCCAAACATAAGACGACAGGAAAAAGTTACCTAAAACATTATAAAACCCAAAACAAAAAAAAATTAGAAACAAATTTAGAGAGGAAAAGAGGATTAAAATTTGGGTAAATAAAGAAATGCTGTTGACATGGAGTCAGCCTTCTCTTCTGTAACCTTTGCATATTTTGCTTTCCTCTCTCCCTTCTACCTCACATTACAATAGAGGAGGAGTTACACAAAAAGTACAAAAATATTCATTAGTATAGATACTTTACGAATGGACGACAGATGTTCATCTCACAACACCTGAGGTACCATTCCCAAGCGACCAATTCTTTTAATTACAGTAAATTAGTTAATGAACAACTTATGTTTGAAAAATTTAGAGAGAAATATTTTTAAGATACTAATTAACCCAACAATGTTAATAAAGATATAATTTTCCACTTAAATTTCTACCAGCGTCATCCGCGCAATGCTTTTTCTCAGGATGTATTAAAAAGCGCCGCCACCACAAAGTTAACAGCCTTCTCTCTTTCATCTTTTGGAGATCCCTGACTGGTAGACCGAGTCTTCCCTAAAGCCAAGTAGAAGTCGGGGAGTCTCCCGTTTCCGCTGCCGCCTATCATTCCACTCATCATCCCTCATCTCTTCTCAAAACCAAAGAGCCAGAGCGCGAAGGAACACTGCGTTAAGTAGTAGTCTCCCCATCGATACGCTCACCCAACGAATACATACATACATACATACACATACAACCTCATTCCTTTTTCCTCATTTTTCTATTCTATTAGATTTTGCAAACATTTTTCAAATATTTCTGAATTGACAAATAAAGAATAGTACAAGCTATAAGAAAAATAAATATTTTCCTCTTTTTTCTTCTCTTTTATTTTATATCAGTAACGACATACACATTTATTGACTTATCCTAGATATTGGAATGTTATGTTAAGAGTGAAAGGCATTGCCTGCTGGCAACTTTGTAGCGAAGAGTAAAACTGGCAACGTAGCCTCTTCGCAGTAGCTACCCCCTCCACTGCGACTAGATATTGTAACAAGTTTCTTGGCATTGCTGGTTTACTAGATTTACTCTGCATATTGTGAAAATATTTTTTCCCTAAGATGTTATCTAAGAAACGTAAAGTTGATGCTGAGTGGCGCATTTTCAAAGATGAATGGACTTGGAAATACTCTTTCACAGTCTTTAGGGATAAACAACTATGTCTCATCTGCAACAAAACTGTAGCAGTCTACAAAGTATACAACATTTCATGACACTTCAACTCTGAGCACAACGATGTCAAGATTAGAGTCTTGACCGTAGAAGGAGAAGTTCTACTATCCGGTCAGTAATGTCATTTTTAAGAAAGGAAACAGTTCTCAGCAAGCAGCTACACATGCAAATTATGTTGAAACATACAATATTGCTAAATGTAACAAAGCTCTCTCTGATGGTGAGTTTGTTAAACACTGCATGCTCAAACTTTGCGCTATTTTATGTCCTGACAAAACAAAAGATTTTGAAACAATCAGCTCATCGCAGAAAACAGTGACTTCCAGAATTGAAGCAATAGATAAAATTATATTATCACACTTTGAATCACAGATTGGGCAATTTAAATTCTGTTCATTTACTATGGATGAAAGCTCTGATATAAATGATACTGCACAGTTGCTATTAGATACTAAGAGGTGTTGACAAAAACATCTGTATTACAGAGGAACTAGCATGCATGAGGTCGTTGAAGGGAACTACAACAGGGTCAGATGTGTTTCGTGAATTTATGGGAGGAATTTCAACTTTGAAAATACTTATAAATTGCATATGTAGTATAACAACAGTTGGAGCAAAAAATATGACAGGGAAAAAATATGGAATTGTTGGGATCTTTAATGAAAAATATCCAGATAACAATGATATATTTCTACATTGCATCATACGTCAAGACGTCCTGTGTAAATCTGCTTTGGATATGAAACCTGTGCTTGACTTTATTGTGAAGCTGGTTAATGCTATTCGATCTGGAGGGTTGGCTCACAGATAATTTTGTGACTTTCTAGAATCCATGCAATCTGAGTACTCTGATATATTGTACTACTCGAAAGTAAGGTGGCTTAGCGCAGGATGCATCTTCGAGCGAGTTTGGCACCTGAAAGACGAAATAGTGACATCTTTCCTTGAGAAACAGGGGTCTGTAGAGTATAAAATCCTGCATGGCTTTCGAACTTTACATTTTTTACAGATCTTCTCTGCCACATGAACAAGTTGAATGTCAAGTTGCAAGACAAAAACCAATTGATTGATGATATCTGGGGCCACCTCAAAGGTTTTAAACTACAACTTATTCGCGAATCAGCTTGCTAAGAATGACTTGTCTAACTTCCCGAGGTTGAATTCAATAGCCCCGGTCATGAAGGAAAAGCTTAAGAGTTACAAAAATAGTCTGCAAAGACTCCATGGTGAATTTGAACGAAGATTTGAAGACATCAGTGTCATTGAGAAAGACTTTGAAATTTTCAGAATGCTTTTTAATGTGAACTGTGAAACAAAGAAATTGGACTTGTAACTTGTGTGTTACATTGTAATTCAATCAATTAAACTCAAACAGTTGTTTCTTAATGTTCCAAAATTAAAGTTCTATGAGTCCTTGTCGAAATCCACTTTCCCAAATCTGATGTCACTTGCCCAGAAAGTTGCTATGTTTGCTTCATCATATATATGTGAACAGGTGTTTTCTAGAATGAAACTTCGAAAAAGTTGCCGTAGAAACAGACTGAAAGATGAGCATTTAATTTCTCTTCTAAGAATAAGTGCATCCCACTTCGATCCCAATTATGAGAAACTTTTAAAAATGCAGTCACAATTTCATTCATCAATAGGACTTAGTATCACAAAAAATACAAGAATTTTGTAAAATGTATCGTTTTAATAAATTAATAAAATATTTAAAATAAATTTTATTTTTTAATAAATTTAATAAAAATAATTTTAATATATTGGTCGGCCTTAAGATTTTTTTTTTCCTTTCCTTTGGCCCCCTCTTTAAAAAGTTTGCCCATCACTGGTCTAGAGTGTTCAATCTACTCTGTGTATAACATGCTTCGCTGGTGGCAACTGTAACAGGTATTTCAGTAGTGTGAGAACGCATGTGTTTTGTAAGGAAATTTTTTCGACTAAATGATGCTGAACAGACGTCACAGACGTACGGTTTGTCTCCAGTGTGAGTTCTTATGTGTGTTATAAGAGTACTCTTTTCACTAAACGATGCTTCACAAGTGGCACATGTGAAAGGTTTTTCTCCAGTGTGAGTTCGAATGTGTTTTCTAAGTGAACTATTTTGACTAAATGATGCGCCACAAGTGGCACATGTGAAAGGTTTTTCTCCAGTGTGAGTTCGCATGTGTCTTTTAATATCGTATTCTTTACTAAATATTGCATTACAGGTTCCACATAAAAAAATGTTTTTACCAGTGTGAAAACGCTTGAGAACCATTAGATTTCCTGCATCCCTGAAGGATGAAGGACAACTACCCAATAACGTTTTTTCTCCAGTGTGAGTTCCCATGTGTCTTTTTAAGTTACCACTACGACTAAATGATAATTTACAGACGTCACAGACAAATGGTTTATCTCCTGAATGAGTTCGCTCGTGCAATTTTAGATAACTTTTTAGACTAAACGACGCTTCACAGCTGGCACATGTAAAAGGTTTTTCGCCGGTGTGAGTTCGAATATGTCTTTTTAGGTTACTACTTCGACTAAATGATGCTTCACATGTGGCACATGAAAAAGGATTTTCTCCTGTATGAGTTAGGTTGTGTCTCTCAAAATCAATTCTTCTTTGAAATGATTTTTTACAAAGGCCACAAGTATTTGATTTCGGGTCTGTGTGAGATTCCGTGTGTTTTCGTAACGCATCAGGTTGACTGCACTTCGTTTGGCTGTTCAATGCAGACTCAGGTTGCAAAGGATTAAAATATTCCTGCTGTTCTCTGGTTTCTTGATGCAATTGCTTTCATTGATTTCATTCTTCGTCTCATCGACGATCCACGTGAATCATTCGAAACTAAAACAAAGGGGACGGTACATTAGTACAATTAAGAAGTCAAAAGAAATAGATAAAATTCCTCAGATACACTTGGAAGCTGCAAAGCGTAGCCTAAGGGAGCCGTTGTGTTGTTTATTTTGGGTCAAATATGACTTGTAAGTTGTCAAAATGTGTTTCTTAATTTTTGAATAAAATACAAAGGCAAAGAGAAGTAAATTATGTAACTCTACTACATCACATAGCTCGCCAGGAAGAATCAGAGTGCAGAAATAATGAAATAAATTGCATCATAAGATTGCGGAAGGGTTCATCATTGAGTCGGAAATTTGCAACCAACGATAACCTGAACGTTTTGACAATAATGGATACATGTAATGGTCCTAAAAGCGTCGTCAGTCTTCCTAAACTATCTCCGACGGCTGCTGAGGTCTTCTTCGATCGCCTGCGCGACACTTAGGACCCTGAAGGAAGCGCTGCTGCGGAAAGGCGACGAACTAAGTGACCGAGCTTCAAATGTCTCGACGTCAGGAAACATCAGGTGGAGCAAAAAAGACCTTTCGGTTTCCTTTCGGTTTCCCCGGGAACAGCTGAGGATGCACACTCAAAATTTGCTAAAAGCACGAGATGTGATACTATGTGAAGTCTCCCGCAATCAACTCGAAGGAATGCCATTCACTGCGCGGCGCCGCGCAATACTACTTCCCTACAAAGTGTGTAAAGAGAAGTAATGTTCTACAAAAAATTATAAGGAACGTCAACATGTGAGCTGGAAGACGTCGCCTTAAAGGGGATACGTATTCTACGAAGAGGCCTTCAAAAGATGTTTTTTTTAACGAAAAGAGGGAAAAAGCTTAATGTCAACAAAAAGAAGCCGTGAAATGTAAAATGAATTCCAGTGTATCATATAATACATCAACGAAGAGGTACTAACAAAAGCGATGGAACAAAACTGAAGAACAGAAAATGGTTTAACCCTGCCGAAAGTATAACTCATTCTATTACAAACCGTAGTAACTGTAGAACATACTTAAAGAGAATAATCAAAATCGATACAGAGAAGCGGAAAGGGAAACACGGAAGCGACTCTGTCCCCTTTCACCCTCACGGACAGAGGAGAGAGGGAGGGCGGAAGATACGAAAAGACTAGACGTTTGAATACACACGAGTGAAATTGAGGTATTAAAACGAACCTGGAAAAGCGAGAAATAGGCGCACTGACGACCAACGCCTCACGACGCGGCTTCTGAGACAGAAAGAAACAGCAGCTGAAGCTAAACTCTTAATTTTATTAATTATTTATCGATGTTATCTGCCTCTTGCCTTATTGTAATTTAACGTATTACAGTTTAATTATATATATATATACTTTCTCTTAGCATCTGTTCGTTGATGAGAAATGCAAAATGCGTCGCTCAACTTATTTGCCACCGTAATGTTTCTCGTACACTTTTAAATAACACTTCCACATTCCATTCTCGTAAAAAGGACTGATTGATTGATCAATGAAAGCTCCTCACTAAGCACGTATTTTAGTAAATTGCTCTTTGAATATACAGACATCTCAAGCACCACAACATTTTCAAGAATGATAAACTATGAGTTAAAGGTATATTTTAAACATTACTTTTATATTAATTAATACCAAGAAGTTGATATACTCTTGAACCACAAAACATGCACCCTGTGATGGTCTTTGATTGGTTTAGCAGCAGATTTTTTATGTCATTGCGAAGAGATATTCAGTACATGCAGATATACAGTAATTAATTAAAAGCAAAAAAAACCCCTTTATACTCTACGTTTTTTTCTTTTTTTTGAAATATGAAAATAAAACTTCTAGAGTAGTTTGTTCGGCTGGAATTGCCCAGAATAAAATTTTTAAACTAATTCAAAAGTTTTGCAAC
>NNCF01135744.1:0-24062 GCA_002313205.1 Laupala kohalensis | reverse complement strand
AAGAAGAAGAAGAAGAAGGAAGAAAGTTGGTCAAAAGATCAAATATTTCGTTTTATATACTCGTGTGTTATCATTCCGCAGGTGGTTGCGGACGCCTTGAAGTTTCTCTCTGGAGGCGCAGCGCTGCTCGTATCTTTGGGATCAGCGGCGTTCGGCGGAGGATGCAAGGTGCGAGAAGCATTGCAACAAGTATCACTGGAAGATTCATGGCTTTTAGAGGCAGCTACGCGCACCACCAACACGACTCGTCGACGTCGCCTCGTTCTGCATGTGGTGCTCGTCACAGTCGTGTTGTTCGCGCTCGGCGCTCAGGTAGGCAAACGTCGGATTCGCTAATTTTCGCGACTCCATAACACTATGGATAGTGGACTATTGCATGATTACGGTGAATGAGAGTGGTATAAACCAGTGGTTACTTACCTTTTGTCCATCACTCCTCAATATATGTCGTGTGCCACCAGTGACTTCTGCCACAGCTTACAACGTGTGTTATTTGCCACAAGTCCCTTATCTATTTATGCCTGCGCCATTGAGCAGGTTGGACGGAAAATGAGGAAAGAACACCCAACCTCGAAATACTCAATCACGAAAACCCCTTGGTTGTTCAGAGAATAGCATGCTTGTTCGCCACAGAGTTACTCCGGGTTCAATTCTCGGTGGAGCCAAAAAAAAAAAAAAAACATCCTTTTTCTATCCATTATTAACTACTCCCACTAACACTACTATTTACAAAAACTGCAATGATATAAAACGACGAAACGCAACTCAGGACTCACTCACACGCCTGTGAACAATAAATATTGTGTTTATCCCATCCAAAGCCTGGATAAAGTGTGATGGACAAGTTCGTAGTTCTGAAAAGGTATAAAGGGATCAGTTCTAATTAAAAGTGAAGTAATTCGTCAAAAAACTGAAGAAATAAAGATTTCCAATAAACGTTACTTTATTCATTCCGTAGGGACATTTTTCCTGCATCGGTAAATTCTGAATGAATAGGCTGGCCCGAGTTTTTTCTTCCATTTTCCTTCGCATAGGGGCGGCTTTCTTATAGAAGCTCTTTTGGCTCTCGCATAGGGGTGGCCTATGCTTATAATGCTGTAGTGTACACAAGTTGGAATTGTTGAAAACGTAATGTGCATGTTCATGGACCCAATTTCTGTTGAATCCGTCTTGTGCACAGGAAGTGCTGACAGAAGGGTGGGCCGGAGCTGCGCCTTCCGCAGTTGTGCATCTGCTCAACGGTTTCTCGCTGTTACAATTCGTGCATTGCGCCCTGTTGCTGCGCCATCGCTTCCAAACGTTGAATCGACGTCTGCTGCGCGCCTTCCCTCACGCGTGCGCAGACGGCCTTGCTGCGCCAGCGCCAGATGCTGCTCTGCGCAGGTGGACGGCGGCGGACAGAGGAGGCGCTTTGCGGACGGTGTGTGACTTAAGAGAGTGCTCTAAATAAGATGTCGTTGGCGTTTTACTTTCTCGGGGACTCTATGACAACGCAGTTGATCTTTCATTTCCAACCCCACCCTCTCTCCCCAAAACACTTCGAAAGCACAGGTGTCATGTCAGGAAATTTACGAAATGATCAAGAGCAGTGATGGTCAAAGCGATTGCTACTCGTCTGAGATAGAGTCCTTAATAATAGGAGAACCGCCAAATGGAAGAAATGTCATGCGGAATTTCTCATATCTCCGAAAAATTCCACACGTAGTTTCTCGTTCACGTTTGAATACCTTGTAGTTGGGTACATGATTGTAACGCGACTCCCTCCTTTTCTCCGTACTCCACCAATAAGAAGCTGGGACCGAGTGACGGCTGGCGCCAAAGGGGCTATGATAATTTATGCGTAGTTTATACGGCTGTTATGAGAAATTATTTGCTGTAAAGTAATGGACACAAATAGCGGTTCTCTTTATCTTTAGGACTCTAAAACAGTAGTTCATATTTTGCAAGCGAAATTAAATAGCCCATATATATCTGACCGGTTAAAATGTGCGAAAGGGATGGGAGAAGTGGGGTGGATTGGAGCAAAGACCGAAACTCTTTAGTTTTTCAGACTTCTGAGAAAATAGGTTTTAAAATGAGAGGTCAAATTAGAAAGTAAATTGATAGTGTATGCTATATTTTGCCTTGTCTATAGAAAAGAAAAAAAAATGTACCATTACTTCACACACATTGTTTACAAATTTTCGCAAATATCTTTACGAACTCTTACTGCGTGAAGTGGGGGAAAAGTCCGCATTTTGAGAAAAATTAAGAAAGAAGAAACTCCGGAATATGTCCCTGGTGAATGATGAAGTTGCAATTCCTGCAGGTGATCCCTTATGGAGTGGTGTGGGGAACGGATGCAGCTCGGGAAGTACAGCGTGTGCGCAAATCTCATGTGGCTCTGAGCGCAGCGGCGCGATTGGTCAATGAAGCTTATGGACTGCCGCTGCTTCTACAGGTAAGCGTTTGAAGTCAAAACAAAATGATTATTTTATTGATTATCGTATGCATAAGACTTCTGCGTGTCGCAAAAAAGCGTATAAAATTCCTTTCCACAATTTGGCGATGTCTGTGGCGCGCTCTCTGGATAGGTGGTCAGAAACGGAACTACGTCATGGGTGATTTAGATTGTAGCACGCCTCAAAAGATAGACATGACAAGTGCTTCCTTGCGCTAACTTTGAGGTACTGCACTCTATAATAGTTCCATTTCCCACTATGGTACAACAAAAACTAGTTCAAAAGGTATATTGAAGAGATCGTGTACATACTAGAAGCAATAACGTGATCTAGTAGGTCATAGTTTGAATAAACAAGTTTTGTCCATTGAAGGTACATTAAAATAATACAATTGCCCGACCGTTGGTTTTCCGTGGTTAACAAATACTCTAGTTGCAGTCTTCCACTTATTATCGTAAAACTTTCAGTATATCCGCCGAAAACCATTCCTCTATCACATTGCTTTTCCAAATATCACTTATTTATTTAACCAATAATTATTTTGTCAGGAATTACTCGTTAATGCTACTACAAATTCGTTTAGAGTAGATTCCAGTCGTTTACAGTGCGCAGAGTCCACGACAATCAAGAGCCCTCTGCTCCGCCTATATAATAAACCTATGAATATTATATTTTCTTTTTGATGTATATGTAAATAAAGCCCATATTGATTAGATTTGACATTAAAATAATTTCAACCCAGCAAATATAATCTTTCTTTTCATAAAATATGATCACATTTTGTCATTTTCAAATGTTGACTTCATGCATTACCAAAACATTGAGATTAATCTTTGTTTTGCCGTAATTATTCAATCATTGCAGGGTTGAAATATTTTCATTGATTTTTTTATTTGTTCGAAATAGTTTGGTTTCTGGACCGGGTTTTTCTCCCGTTTTCCTGTGCTTTGGCGATTCGGTCTAAACCTACGACGCTCCAGTCTAGGGACGACATTAACAGTTATGATATTAGTGCTGAAATGTTGAATTTGAGTGAATGTTATAGTTAGGATTTATAAGCAATATTTTCTGAAAAAGAAAATAAAGAATTCGTAATAGAACGTGTTAGTTAAATAGCAGCTTACCATTATTGCTGTTTTCTTAGCGGGGAAGCGTGTAATACCTTAAAGCGCAAAAATATTAAAACCCTCGTTGCCATTGCGTCTTTTGGTCAGAATTGATGGGACGGTCCCTGACTTCTTTTCCGTAGGGTCAAATTAGTTTTTCGTCTTCCACATAGTCATTTGATTCTTTCATTTAATTGATTTCTTTGTTTTTATGGAGAGAATTATATATATTATATATAGAGAGAAAATAATAATTGTAGAAAACAGTTAATTAACTAAATTAAGAATATGTTCTTTTGACGATCTTTTAGGGACCTGGGCCAGTGCCTAATAGGCTTATGTGTAAAAACAGAACTTAATTATGTGTAAAAACAGTACTCTTTCCTGAATGTTCTTCAATATTCAAATCATATCGAAAATGAAAAATATTTTTCGTCTTATTGACTTTTTGTCAAATCTGAGAATAAAAAGCAAACATCATTCTTTCTTTTTTGAATACTTTAAGGAATTATATACTCCTTTTTTACAATGACAATTTATTACGTAAAATATTCGAATAAATAACTTATATAACCCTCTGATAAATATTTTTATATGACAAGGGAAAGAATCATGACATACAGATAATTTTAAATCTAAGGCAAAGAAATTATGGAAAGAGATAGCTTGAGATAGAAGCTGTAAACATTCGCCAATCTTTTCTATTTACATAGAACCGATTACCAACTTATACTAATAAATAAGACAGAAAATAAATGGAAAATATTGCTATCATGCATTTAGTTTCCATGGTTATTAGTTAATGTGAAAATGTATTTATTAAAAATCTGCAGTCCTCCAGAAAGATTCCTGTCCTGCATCGAACTCACCAGTTGATGGTGTAATTATTATACTTTAGTTACTGACAAAATGTTTCTAGAGTATCTGAAACACAGGCACCAAGAAAATGTACGGGACCTGTGACAGACTTTTGAAATTTGGGACCCTTTTCCCTTTTTGCCTCCTTTTCCTATGCCTCCCACCTTTCTTTCATATCGGGAGGGCTTTGTAGAATAAACGAACGAAAATCATACGTAGCCCGTATAATAGACGTTAAAACGCTTAATGAAGGAATGAACAAGAGAATTGTTAAATAATGTGCTCTTTTTATATGATACAAACAAATGTAAACTTTCTTCAGTTATTGTGATGTAACAACTAGTAAAAGCAATTTATCAACCATTATTTATCGCCAATTAAGGTTTACGAGAATTAATCTTTGTGGGGCCCTTCCTTTGATAGAAAAACCATACGCGAAAAAAAGTTATCTTTTACGGTGAAAACTCTTTATTTTAATTTTTTCATTTGGTTTTAAAAGTTGTTATTCATCTATCATTGGAGGTCCCAAAAAAGGCCCCGTTTCTTGGGGTCTGAAAAAACTTACCCCTCTCTGTCTGTAAGTCACCGACTAATACTTCCAACATATATACTCTTTACGTCTATTTCTCAGACATACTGTGTACTTAATGTCACAAAATATATAGTATTCGTCTATCGCAAGGTAGTAATTCGTTGTTTATTTATTTACACTGTTCTTAAATTATTCATATTCCACATCATATTTATTGTGGACGTTTTCACAACAATGTTTCAACCCTCTATGGGGTCCTTGTCAGGCGTAATAAATATTAAACATAGCAACATAACATTAGAACCACTGGACCAATCAATGTTGATAGAAGTTTTTATTAATACTGAGAATTGAATGTGGAAATTAATGTTTTATCAATTTTTATTCTGTTGTTATGGTAATGTTATATCATGTTCTATCGGGATGTTGCTATTTTAAAAATTTTATATACTTGATGAATATCCCAAAGTGTTGAAACGTTGTAGTCAGTAGAAGGTTCATAACAAATACTGTGTGGAGTCCATCTATGGTCGTGTGATAAATTTAATCCCAATAACATTATTATTTGCAATAACATTATAGCAAAAAACTTAACATCGATCACTTTTTGTTTCGTTGCCGTTGAAGGTTCTCTGCGCCTTCCTCTCTCTCATTGCGGATGCTTACATATCAACACACTTGTGTCACCCCCCTTCAATCACTCTGCCAGAGGGTGGCAACCACCCAAAATAACGTCCGCGCGCGCATAATTGTGTGGTCGACCTCTTCCCCTTTTTTATCTTGTTTATGTTTTAAAACTCAGACTATTTGTCCCAAAAATTTCCTAAGTGAGTCTCCTTCCTACGTGAGTTTTGCTTTACAAGACGCCTATTCTTTCCGTCTTCTTACTTCTGCGAAACAGAGTATCACTGTATTTCTCTCAAGGATATTCACAAGATGTCTCCCCACGTTTTCCTCTTACGTTTCGCAACATAACACCATCTCTCAAAATTGCCAGTACATACTCGTATGTACATATTTCAGCGCGTCCCTTTTCCTAAAGACAGTTATCTTGGTCGTCTCTCCGATGAAAGCTTAGTTAACCGATGAAGTTAAATTTCTCCTATCCTCTCCTTCCTTCAAAAATTGTATATAACTGGCTTTCATTTTTCAACACACTCCAATTTTCGAAGACAGCTAATTTTGCGTTTCTTCAAACTTAAGATATTACGATTTCTCATGTCCCTAACACGGGCTTACGAAATACCACTAAATATTTATTTACTCTCCAACCTCGTTTGAATGCGTGCTTCTAACATATATTGTTTCCCTCGTGTCATCTCTTATTGCCATTATTTAAAAAAAATAGACATCATTTAAATTGCTGAAGCCTGCTTCCCAGAATGCGCTCTTCTTGTCGCAAGACAACCTCCATTTTCAAATTTTCTAAATTTCCGAAAATATCTTCTTCTACTTCCTATGACATTGTAGCCCGTCGTCGGGCCTTTGCCTCCTTAATTAGCGCCTTCCACACCGCTCTGTCCACAGACTTTCTTCTCCAGGCTCGTACTTTAAGTAGGGATATTGCATCTTCTCTCTGCGAGTATTTTCTTCGGTATTCGATCCTGTGCCATGCGAATAACATGGCCTGCCCATTCCAACCTCTTAAACCTGACCCACATGGAGACCGCTATGTCCTTGTATTGACTATATCTTTGCTTCCACCGGTCCCCGTCTTTCATTGAGCACAGTATTCGTCGAATATCTTTCCTTTCGAATAGGTCGAAGGCGTTAGCTAAAGATTTGGTCAACGTCCTTGTCTCACAGCCGTAAGTCAACACTGGACTAGTAAGTGTTTTATAGAACGTAAGTTTGGTTTACTTGTTTACATCACGACATTTCAAGAATGGGAGGAGGGAGAAATACGCTCTATTAGCTGAAAAGTATTATATTCTGGATCTCTTCCATCTCCTCATTGCCCTTAGAGATCATTGCACTGCAGATGGCAGAATTTCTTTACTCTTTCAAATTTATAGTCTGCTGCCTCAACATGTCAGGATGTGGGCATATTCTTTGTCTGTATCAACTCTTTGGTATTTTCTTCATTTATTTGATGCCCTACTTCTTTTCCTTTTTGATCTATCTCGATTAGGGTATGTACCGCCTCCTTAAGCCTTCTGCCAGCTATGTTGAGATTATCTGCGTTTCCTATCACCTGCACCATTTTTTCTTGTATCGTTCCTCCCCTGTGGATGTTGGTATGTCTTATGACATATTCAAGTACAAGTACTAGGTTGAGCAGGACGAGAGCCAGACCATCGCCTTGCTTTAATCCTTGAGCAATTTCAATCGTGTTACTCAGTTCAGTTTGCACCTTCACATATCCTGTGTTGTTGATGATTGTAACATTTACTCTATTATACATTATTCTATTATACATTTACTCTATTATACATTTTCTCTATTATACATTTACTCTATTATACTATTATACATTATTTGCTCTATTAGCGCACTCACTAGGGATGATCGGGATGATTTTCTGACTATTCTTGATGTGTTGAGCAAAACAGCTTTCTGAAGTTGTACATGTCGGGGAAGATTTTTTATTGTATTCACAATAAAGTCTCCTCCTGTCCAAAATAAATATCCCAAGTAGGTTTCTTAAAGAACAAGATTTATTGCGTAAATATGTAACCGTCTTGGAACAAACAAATGAATAGCACAAGACGACAAACGGTAAAGCAATTGAAAGTTCCGTGTGAACTTCGTTCTCACGTATCACTGGCGTTGATCACAAGGAGTATTCCCTGCGTCGACAGAGGGCGTCGTCGGTGGCAGCAGTCCACGGAATACAGCGATCTTCGGCGTGACGACACCACCAGTCGAAGTCATCGCAGTCGTATGCCTTGTATCGATTCTTGAAGTCGATAGTCCCGAGTTGGAAAGTACTTCAGTCTCTTGATTTTTGAGGTTAGACGTTGTTTACAGCGTCGTGCGAGATTTCTTCAATCGCAGAATGGACTTGGAAATATTTCGATGTCGTGAAATATTTCGATCGCCTAGTTTGGAGATTGGCGTTTTTTCAGCGTCGTGCGAAATTTCTTCAGTAACAGAATTTGGGAGATAGAATTTCTCCAGCGTCTGGCGTAGTCAGAGTTTGACTTTGAAGATTTCTTGAACTCGTAGGAATATTGTCAGCACCCAGTTTGAAGATAGAATTCCTTCAGAGGTTCCGCGTAGCTCGGAGCGCGGGAGCGCGATGTTAACAGTTCAAGAGCTCGAGAGATAATGATTTTATTGTTGCTAGAAGGTATAATTTAAACAAAGACATATGACGGTCTGGGGGACCCAACACTGTGTCGCAGTTCGTTTCTTGAAATTCTCTAGAATTTTCCTAACAGGCTAGATGGAGTTCTCGGGTCTTCGAGCGTCTCCGAAGGCGTCTCCCTGCCGTCATGGAATCGCAATTGAGGCGATCTTTGTTTCATGGAATCTTCTATTGTTTACTATGTTGGAGGTTCCTTGGCGTCGTAGTTCGGGACTCTCTTGTTTAAAGAGTGGTATCGCCTTGGGAACCAGTAAACAGTATGGCGAACATGTAACATTTCGTAGCTCGTTACATGGGGAGCTTTCAACGTATTACTTGTATGGAGGTATGTACCTTTCTTTATATGTAGGAATTGTGTTCCTACATACATAAATAGTCTTACGCAATTTTAACATGCTAATACTATTGTGGCGGAAGATAGAGATGACTCCTGTAGAGGACATTACTACCGGTATTATGTAAACTTTCTCCATGTTCCATATCCTTTGTATTTCTGCCTTAAGGTCACTGTATTTATGATATTTTTCCTGAATTGTTTTTTGAAGGTTTTGAGTGTTTGGCACAGCTATGTCTATCAAATAGGTTGTCTTTGTTACATGATCTTTTAGCACTATGTCTGGTCTGTTGTTGTGAATTGTACGGTCCGTGATTATTGACCTGTCATAACATAATTTGAAGTTTGTTGATTCTAAAACGTCAGCCGGTTCATATTTGTAATAAGGTGTGCTATTTTCTAAAAGACAATACTTTAAAGCTAATGTTTGGTGAATTATGTTAGCCACCTGGTTATGGCGATGTAAATAATCAGTTTGTGCCAACATATTACAAGCTCCGGTTATGTTGAATTGTTTCAGAAGCAGTTCCACGTTTCCTACACTTATCATTTTCTATATAGGGTTCCTGCATAATATATTTCTTATAGTTACTAGTGAGAATAACTTGATCCTGGAAGGCCAGAACAAACCCTTCTGTTTCAGGAAAAATCTCCCCTCGCCTGAGCCATGCGTTCGACGCTTTCTTGTCGACATTGGGGTTGCTCAGGTCATGAGGGTGTCTTCCGTGCAGTGCCATGCTCTTCCATTCCAAAATTTTGTCAGCTTCTGTTGAAATATTTTCACGTGTCTAATTTTCTAGCTTCTAATAGGTTTAATGGAGTGTAATTGTTGTCTGCGCTGCAAATGATGGCGTGTAGTGAGGATTTCTTC
Source organism: Laupala kohalensis (assembly GCA_002313205.1). NCBI lineage: Eukaryota > Metazoa > Arthropoda > Insecta > Orthoptera > Trigonidiidae > Laupala > Laupala kohalensis. The sequence continues at coordinate 14,610 of NNCF01135744.1, read as the reverse complement.
ATCCGTTCATGAAAATAAGAACGAGGTTGAGCAATCTGTCTGTTGTGTAGGTTTTTTATATCTATAATAGCTCTTCCGCCTTCATCACTTGGAAGTGTCATTTTCAGCTTACTTGATTTTACGTGGTGTTTCCGATGGTTTGTTAATTTTACCCGCAATTTTCTCTTCAGATTTTCCAAATCAGTGGTCAACCAAGATATTATCCCAAATGAATAAGTTAAATTTGATATTACATGTGTTTATGGCCTTTATCAAATTATTACTATTCAGCTCTGTTCTACAGATTCTCTCCAGTCTGGTGATAAATTCCAATGTAAGAGTTCTCATAATTTCAGTATGTGCTATCATTGTTGATTGCTTTATTCTTAGGTACTTGTAAAACTCAAATTCTGTCATTAGCTCAATTTTACACTGCAACTTATCAACCCCCTGAGGGTTTACTACATCTTTACAACTACTAAATATTCTGCACTTTTCCAAGCCAAATTTCATATTAATATCCACTGAAAACTGTTTCACCAATTGTATTAATTGTTGAAGCTTAATTGAGGTTGAAGCATATAGCTTCAAGTCACCCATGTACAACAAATGGGATACCCGGTGGTCCTTTCGGTTATTGCCTATGCGATATCCCATGTTGGTACGATTCAGTAAACGGGACAAGAGATGTAGCTCCGATAATAAAAGGGCAGACCTCTGTATCCATTCCCCATATTTTTTGGCATTCAATAGCCAAATCTTCATGTTTGAGCAGTTTTTCTGCCTCTTTGCTCACAACAGTCACGTCGTAGGAAACAAGAAATAGCAAACAGAAGACACTTCTTACTTCCTTATCGTTTGGAACAATGTCAGACTTACTTGATTGATCTGTAGTTATCCCAAAAAAATATGGATTTCTCTTTGATCTTTACAGAACTAGATTCATGTTCTTACCAGTTATCTTTCACGGTGAGCACGAAACCTTACGTATATGCCAATGTAATTCTACTACGATTATTATTATTTTATTTCTGGCCAGATCAAGCCCTCGAGATTCCATTTCTGCATTTTAAATCCAAAAATTCTGAATCAACTTAATTTTTAGACGTCAATGAATCAACATTTAAAAGTATATACATTTATTACATCCAGAAAAGGCTCTTTGCTAAAACTATTTTTTTTTGCTCTTACGCGTATTACATATCACGCAAATTACTCTTTTTTGTTTTCATTTATCATATTATTTTATTTAATCGACTCACTTCACTTTCAGTGATGTTTATTGTTATATTTTTTAATTTATATCAATGGCAAACGAAAAGGTTTTTGTAGATAGTGTGCGATTGTATTCTGACTGATCATTTTCTCATAATCAATCAATTAAAAATATTGTATAGTTTTGCAAATCATTAATATTTACAATATTCAAGGTCTGAGCTTTTTTGTTGGCGAAGACAGCATCTTCTGGCTAAGAATGAAAATCAGAACACAAAATTGGTAGTAGTAATAATAATGATATGGGTAATTATTAAAATACACCGAAATATTTAAAGGAGAAAATGTAAAAAAGAAAGGAAAAGCAAATCAATAAAGTGAACTACATACATCTATATTAACAAGAATATTTTGGCAAGTGGTTTTTTGTGTGGCTGGATACAGTACTTTGTACCTAAGAGGAGAAAAAGTGAACGGAAACGGTCTTTTGACGGAAAGGTTAAAGAAACTCTATCAGGTGTTCTGGGAAAAACTATTTTTCGAAAGATGTGAGTGGAAGGGTTAGTTTGGCTAAAATAAGTAACTGTCATAGAACTTCTGGAATTTGTTGGTTGAGACTTCAGTTAAAATTATAGTGTATTTGGATCATTTCCTATTTATCGTAAGTCTGTCAAAATATATGTTTTCTATTTCAAGAAAGTGTGTGTTAATGTCACTGTTGAAACATCTGATCGTTTTCGAGGTGTGAGCCAGAATGAGACTGGTTACATCGGTGATTCCAACATCAGCAAAAAACTTTCGCAGTAATTACTATAAATAGTAAAAAATTTCTAAGAAATATTATCAATTTATTGTATAAAATATACAATATTTTCAATTTATTAATGTTCAGAAACCAATCACTATGCTGCCAACTGTCTAATAATTTTCAAAATTAATAAAGAATTGTGTCTGCTGAAATAATATCGTATCTAAATCAATAAATCAACTTTATTGTTAAAAAAACAAAAACAAAGCAGTTGCAAACTGCGTATGACCATGTGTTTTTTTTAAATAAACTAAGTTACTCTCCGGAAACAAAGAAGGGGCTATCTCTATCAAGGACCCAATGGCAGTGGCGGATTAAATATTTACAACAAAAAATCAAAAACGTACTGCTGCCAATTTATTATTCCAAAATGAATCTTATATACAATGTTCTGTCATAATTCGAGATTAAAAATAACAAAAGTATTACATGACATTCTTCCTATCCAGAATATTAATGCACTAATAACAGACGTCCAACGAATATGGTAAATGTAATATACTTCATTACTTTCTTAATTGAGGCGCTTTCATTGGGAATGATCTGAATTGCTGAGAGCCGACCTTGTGTGATGGAGCAACGCAATGGCTGCAATATCACCATAAAAATTATCAGTTGTATGTTTGAACTACATTTTTCCTTAAGCATGCGGGAGGTCACCATGCATGCATCTTACAAAACGTCAACTATCGTTAAACTAAGCATTTTCACCCAGAAAACAATGTCTGATAAGATTAACCAGTCGATGAGGGAAGCATATTTTGTAGTTGAAGATTTCTATTCTTGCATTTACTTCTGTGACATTAATGCTTGAATATGCAACAAGATTTTTTCTCCATCAATTTAATTTTTATGTTCGGAACCCAAAATCATATTTTTTATCTTTGTTCACTTTGTCATCAATGTTGGACAGTTTCATTCGACCAGTTGTACATTGCATAAGTTGTGCTGCGGAATATTTTAAAGTGTCTTACCAGTGATCTACTGTTTAAATTGAAAATATTGTAGTATAGTATTACCAAACTTTATTATTATTAATTAAACCGAAAGCATTTTTGCTGACGTAATCAGCATCTTCAGGCTTTTAATTCAGGGGAATATTTTGGCAAAGAAATTTGATAAATAAAAAAGATTGGTAATACCGCAAAATTTTCAATTTGATCATATACCAGACAATGAACTGCCAACTATCCGTTATTCATAATTATCTACTGTATGTGAGCATCGCTTTGAAACGTTCATGTTGAAGTAGTATGGGCGATCCGGCGACGTCTTTTAATGTCTAATTCTTTTATGAAATAGTTTGGCGACTTTTATTTGATTAAAACGTCTTGAAGTTTTACGGGCTCATATGGATGTGGTATGTGATGGTTTTTTAATAAATTCAATGTAATTTCTTGATAAATCGATTTAAAAGAGTTTTACACGTGTTACTTGTTTTATATATTTATAGGTATTTCGCCCTGTCCAATTTTGCCAGGGTCCAACACATTGTCCAATATTTTTCAAGTTAGCGTTCTTTGAGTCGTTTCCATCCACTATCCTTCTGAGATATGGTCTCTCCATCAATCCCGCAGTCGCTGGAATTGTTCTAGCTGAATAGTTTACAACGGAAATTATCCTTAAGGCTACTAATAAAGAGGATATCGAAAGCGATATCACCAAGAGAGTCCAAGATCGGCATATATGGATGAGGAAATGAATCCCGGAAGTAACTATATAGCAACGGGGAAATGTAATGAAAAAATAAAAAAAAAGATAAAAAAATGAATCACCCGAATAAGGATGTGACCCAGGTTCACTGGAACAGACCTAGTACGAGCTTCAGAAGTTCAGGCGGATGATGTAGTGCACAGAAAACCTAAGACCAGAGCAGGAAGTTTTGAGTTCCAGATCCGGTCCGTCTCATTTTTCACCTGGTCGAAGTTGACGTAAAGAGAAGGTGATTCCCGATTATGGACGTCAAGAATCACAGAACGTTCAATGGTCCTGTATCATTCGGAAAAAGGGAAATGGCAGTGCTATGGATATATCATAGGGAATGCAATAAAGAGACTTCCCTGCAGAAATGCGTGGGTGGTACCGAGGTGCTTGTATGTTTCGGTATGACCTCTTCTTAGTAGTATGCTTTTTCTGTGCCCAATAAGAGAAGACAATCTATTCTAAATAAAAAAGGGAATTATTTGGAAAGTCTGTGATATGCAAATGTGTCTGAAAAAGTAATTGATTAAATAGTTTTAAATTTCGGACTGCTCTTCTTAAGGGTTATTACGATAAAAATGCAAGGAATTATAAATATTAATTAAAAAAAGATGGAGAGAAGCAACTAAAATTGGTTGCTAATCGTTAGATGTGAAACTGTACTCGCATGACAGTTGACAATGAAGGTTTTCAATGGGACTGTCAGAGTTCAATTGTGAGGTTACGTGAGGCGGAAGGACAATCCACTGTACGTATAATACACATGACTGAATCGGATAAATAAAATTATGTAAAGGCTGTGAAAAAAATTGTTTTCTAGTACATCACCTAAAAGCGAAATAAAAACAAACAAAGGATTTAGAGGTCTTGACTACACTCTTCGTTTATTAAGCATTGTGTGTGAAGCGTATTTTCCTAGTGTCTGGATTTTAAAATAATTTGCAATTACGTACATATTAGATTCAATACTGAAAACAAGTTTATTTCAGTGGGGTTTCTTCCTGGTCTTTAATTGCATAGCACCAAAGTAGATATAGGTGGAAACTAACAAAGGAATTTATATATCATGTAAGAAACCCAGGTAACGCCGGGCAAAATAAGCTATCTCCATTCTCAATAAGAGATCAATCCAGATCTGTTAATAACCTATGTACGGTAAAATATATCAATTTACAGTGCAAATTAGAATCTTAATGTTGACGTTGGTTCTTTGTATCTATGTGTAACCATGTAAATACATAATTTTTATTCTTATGTCTTATTGTGAATTGTTTAAAAGTTTTGAATATCCAGTATTGTTTGTTTTAAGTTTCTTTTCAAATCCCAGGTAACGCCAGGTACTTCTGCTAGTACAGTCCTCAATAAGGGAAAACATTCTACGCGTTATAGATTATATTAATTTGGATAAAACATAATATATAATTTGTATAATGTACAATATATCAGGAATGACTTACTTGGTGTTTAAAGGAAGAAACAAGGGAATGGTGATTATTCAACTGTTTCAACAACAACAATAACTGAATTTGCTTTTCTTCACTCTTTTTTTTTTTTTGAGGGACTAATCACAACTGGTTTTTGTGTTCACGAAAAAGTATCTGACACAAAGAAGAGCATGAAATGTTCTTTGGTTCTTTATTATCTACTGAGAACGGGGCACACACTCATTACTCTTTTTTTAATTTAAGAATAAAAACAGACTAACCAAAAATATCATATTTTAAAAATGCATTGTACGAGTCATTAGTAAATCTTGAAATCAAAAGTTTAAGGAGTGGTAGCGACACCTAAAATATTTCTTAATCGTGAAATTTTAATGGAAATTATATTTTAAGACAAAACGATAGGAGAGAGAGAGAGCCGAGTCTAAATTTCAAAAGTTATTGTTTAGCAATTATTTTCTTCGACAATAATGTGTATTTATTTAAAAATCACCCTAATAAACAGTTCTTTCTATTGTCAGATTCAGAACATTTCGATTATAATTTCTTTCAATACTTTATTTCTCCTCTTTTAATCAACAATTGAATCTTTTCAAGTTCTGATATCTATGTATTGATAAGAAGGGACAGCTACAAATCGTAAAACTTCGATATATTCTCTTAAGACTTATTTCTTCTAAACCGTTAACTGTATCTATTGAAAAAGAAACAATCCTGAGATTAGATTACCACCACTCCAAAGAAAAGCCTCTCGTTCCGATTCATAATTTTAATCTAGATGTAATTAATGTAGGCAGATGGATTGCGTTATCAACTGGGTCGGAAGAGTGTAACCAATGAAATATAGATAAGTACGCAAATATTCGACTTTTAATCTGTCTTGCAACTATAAAAATTAAATATACGTAAACACGATTCTTAATTAATTATCGATGAATACTTCGAAAAATCTATTTTCATTTTCTCTAAACACGATTTAACTATCTTCTCAGCGTAACTTAAGAGTATTTGAAAGTAATTTGAATTGTTATAAATAACTGCATTTCTTTTCGTAAAACTCCCTGACTATGAGTAATCCACATAACAGGGTCTCGTTGATCCTCCCCACTAATTGGGATATCTCGTAAAGTGTTTCCATTTCGTATGCATCATAAATATCCTTTTCAGTTATGTATCTTTTACTACTATAGATTCAAATTTTAAAGAATATCAAAAATTGTATTCGAGCATGTTAGATCTAACGTTCACCATTGCGCCTTCTTTTTATTAAATTGAGATGGACATATTTTACAGAAACGTATTATTTGTTCAATGTTTGATAACAAACAAGTCTGTGTTTGTCGTATGCACAAGGTTCTGTGTAAATGAAAGCCCCTAACCGCGCATCCTTTTTCCTTTCTCTTGTTCCGTTCCTCTTTTTACTGGTGGGTAGAATTTATGTCGTCAAATTTATTGTTGATCGAAGAGATAAATTAGTAATATTTTTGTTATGTGGGCAATGTAGCGTGGTCTTGAAGCTTATCTACATATAGCGATAGGGGGTAGGAGTTGGGTTATAGGCTATTGTTAGTAGGTTGGCCGGTTTGATTTACAAGGAGGGTTTAGCAGAAGTAGTTAGTAATAGTAAGAGTTAGTGATACTAGGATAGCAGAGGGTTTGCATTTCGCAGCTATATGAACTGGGACTAAGTTCCTGGAATTGAACTCGGAGTGACTCGTTGTCGAGCACGCTTGCTAACTCCCGCACCAACGGAGGGGCAAGAGAATGATGATTAAAATGTGAGGGCTCTGTTTCCGCAGATGGGGCCGCGGATAGCGGCGGGGGACTCAGGGCAGGAACTGGAAACGCTGTTGGAAGCGGCGCTCGAAGTCACCGACAAGAAGCCGCATGGCGGGCGTTGGCTGCTGTGGTTGCCGGTGCTGGTCTCCGGAGCCATCTTGTACGCGCTCAACATCCACAGCGAAGTGTACTACCAGGGCCCTCAGCACGGCCGCCTCGTTGCGGGTGAGTCTTCCTATCTATTGAATATATAGCGTAATATTGAAGCGTATCTTCATGAAGCGATAGGATGTAGGAGATAGGATGTTAATAGGTGCACCGATTAGCTGGTTTTACCAACAACTTTGCGCATGTGGAGAGATTGGTAAACGTAGTTTGTAGTAGAGATATTGATACTAGCAGGAGGTGGATAGAGGAAGCAGGGTTCGCTTTTCAGAAGGTATAAAAACTAAGACATTAATTTATACTATATATTTTATATAATATTTTCACAGCTATATGAACTGGGACATTAATATGAAAAGTTAAAAATTTACCTGGCCGCAAAATTTTGAATTATTTGACTTTAAATTATCAGTTTTACTATTATTATTATGTTTTACTATATAAGAGCTTACGGGACATATACGAGAATAATTCACCAAACACTGTGGAAAATATTGTTCGAATGAAAATGGCGACTGCATCACGTGATTGAAGACAATGAAACCCTCGTCAAAGAAAGAGTCAAACGACAAGTTTGTTATTAAGTTTTAAAAACACAAAATAATAGTCCTCGTCGTATAGTGAAATTCAGTATGGAGAATTTGTCATATCCCGGAGGAAAACCGGAGAAAAACCTGGGCCGGGATCGGGTTTTAGAGATAATGTATTCAACCGTACCAAAATTGCATAAAGTGAGAAACAAACTTGAAAATAAAAGGGATCCTAACAACATGCATGAAAAAAAGTAATTTAATCTGTATCTAGAGTGCTATGACAATGGCATGTCAATAAATAAGAGAAACAAACGTTACTTACATCCGAAATCATATGGAATAAATTATTTATTGGTAAACTGAATCTCTCATTAACTTCTTTTATTAAAATCATTAAATTCTTTCACATTATAGAAACAATAGCACGTTAGAGAACCGCGGATTTAAAGAGATTCTGTTTATTAATATCTCTTATATTTTTGGAAAGGGAATTATACAAAATTATTCCTGAATGATAAGTCCCCTTTGTCAAAGAGTTGTTGACACGCCAGGACGATGAATATTAACCGTATTACAAGGTTTGTGCTCGTGAACTAGACTGTTCCTTTTAAAGCAGGGATGACATTTTAATAATTCTATCTTAAGAAAAACGACTACTTCATAAATGTAAATGCAAGGGAGAGGGAGAATATTTAATTCTCTAAATTAAAGTTTACATGAATTTCGGGGGTGTATTTACAGATAATCCGTACTATCGTCTTTTGGATCCTAAAACTTTGAATTATTTGAGCGGATTGACCCCGAAAGGTAATGCCGTATCGTAAAGGACAATAAACAATTGCAAATTAAACGCAGCGAGAAAGACACAAAGCAAGCATGCTAACCCTGAGAATGCATGCTTCCAGAGAGAAGTCACGTTACTTTAAACTCTGTTTCAGAAGAGATTCCAGCTCTGGGCAAAATAGCGTCCGCATTCCTCGTGGATTCTCCAGCATGTCGCATCCCTGCGCTGGACCCTTGGGACGAGCACGTGAGACGTTACATCAAGTCCGTGGATCCTCTTATGTGCTCTCGCGGTCGCGGCCCTCCTCTCGTGGCCTCCAATACGACCGCCATCTTTATTCTAAGAGACGCATTTGGTGGTTACAATATCTCGGACCCCGAAGATTTAGCATGTTGCTATACTGAATTCTATCGTAAAGAGATAAAAAATCATCCTTCAGACAACAATATCAGGTTGGTTTTCGTCCATAGAGTTAGCGTAGATGCCCGAATACTTTATTATGAATCAGATGACAACAAACGAGAAGGAATACCACAAATTTGAAATATTTTAAGCCACAACGTCTGAGTATCTACTCGGGAAGGGAAGTTTGCATCGTCTACATCCAGGTATAAATTGTGAGGACGAGGACTCGAACTCGGGGCTTCCTGCTCTGGTCATAGTTGTGCTCTGCCCTGCTCCACCCGCCTTGACTCCCTAAGCTTGTACACAGACTTATTACTTGAAAGTGATTACTTGACTGATCCTTATCTCTGTGGTAAAATGTCCTGAATGGGGATGTGACCCAGGTTCACCGGAAGAGACAAGGTGAATGTTGTGTACGGGCTTGAGGAGTGAAGGTGGGTGGTGCTGTGGACAGCACTACCTGGAGACAGAGGAGGAATACTTGGTTCGAGTCCTGGTCCGTCGCAATTCTCGCCTGACCATGCAAATCTGATGTTATAAAAATTTGTCAAAGGATAAAATACACGTACAATAACAATGGCTGCAAACTTCAAAATGTACTATATTTTGCATTATGTAATACGTAAAAACAGTTACAAAAATTAAGACTATTTTAACTCCGTAAATTAATTACTACCTCATCTACGATACATACCTCCAAAGTCTCGGGACCTCCAGTTTAACACGCTGATGCGCTCACCACCGTTCACTTCTAGGCCCCGTATACCATAAACATTCAAATCGCGAAACAGACTTCTGAGATGATCTCGTAAGCGCGTTAAACCCAACTTCCCTGGTTCAGATATCGGTCCCGTCTCCATTTTCATTCAACTAACTGATCTGTTTACCTGACGGTGAGGTTCATCGCAATTAAAAAGATTTCTGTATGTTAACGATAACTACTCTCACTTTTTATTTTTTAGAAATGACCAGAAGAATAACTTTTCCTTTAACTTTCAGATTCGATACGAACTGTACGTTCTTCAAGAACGAATTATCTGTCGAAGGAATGGAATTTCTCCGCGTGAAGTGTTACAACGGTGACGTCATGATATACGAAGATTTCCACGCCTTCGTACCGGAGAAGGAGGATGTAGAGGAGCGCAGTAGAAACGCGTCAATCGGAACCGACAAAGACGCTTTGAGTGTCCTCATTCTGGGTATCGACGCTGTGTCTCGCCTAAATATGCATCGTCAGATGCCCAAGACGATACTTCGCCTCAAGGAATTGGGTGCCATTGAGATGTTGGGATTCAACAAAGTAGGAGATAACACGTTTCCGAATCTGGTGCCATTACTCTCCGGATTGTCGGAAGAGGAACTGAAAGAGAAGTGTTGGCCGAAGGATAACGACTTCTTCGACAAGTGTCGGTTTGCGTGGGACGATTTTCGGGACGCTGGGTATAGGACCGCCTTCGGGGAAGACAATTCGTGGATGGGAATGTTCAACTACATCAAAAAAGGGTTCTCGAAGCAACCCACCGACTATTACACACGTCCGTTCCTCAAGAAAGTAGAGGACACTATCGGTCACGGGAAGCCGATGAACGCCAAGTTGTGTTCGGGATCGAGAATGACGGCAGAGGTGTTGTTGGACTATGTGGCCAAGTTCTCTTTGGCGTTCAAGTCGCGTCTCAGTTTCGCGCTGTTCTGGCAAGTGAGTTTGACCCACGATGATCTCAACTATGCTAGTCTCAGTGACGACCTGCAGTTGTCGTTTCTCAACCTGATGGAGCAGAATGGGGTTCTCGAGAGGTTAGCACTCCTGATTGTGAGCGACCACGGCATTCGGTGGGGAGGCATCAGAGAAACATATCAAGGTGAGTTCATAAATTAGTAAATTCGTTTTAACAATTAATTAATAAGGAAAGCGTTCTTTATAATTCCTTCTCTAAAAATATAAAAGACATGAATTCACCAAATCTCTTGAAATCCGCGTTTAAAAACTATGTACTCCATTATTGCAATGCAAAACAATTTATTGTTCCTGTTGTTGTACTAAAATACTGATAATTTATAAACTATTTTCCTGCAAGGTTGCATTAAGTCGTATTATTCATATAAGTTTAGTTTTATATATACTCAACCTTGCTACGGGTGTAATACATTAATTTTTTAACTCCATCCTGACCCGGGTTTTTGTCGGTTTTTATTAGGGTATAGGAAGTTTTTTTATTCAGACTCACTAGGTTCTTGCCTTGGGGCAGCAACTATTGAAAATCTCGAATTTAGTGTTATTTTACAGTTACGATTTATAAACAATACTTTCGAAATAATCCATAGTTAGATAATAATACATATTTGTAATGTTTTTTGTGTTCTATTAAATACAAATTTGTTGGTATTCTGTTGAACATGTCTATTTTTAAAACTTTTTTTCTGAAAATTTTTAAAACCTTTCTTTCTTCAACATATGCTGTCTCTGTTTTTTTGTAGAACTTTTTGACATAAATTTTGAGTCTTTGGCCATTCATTCATAGTGGTCACCTGTCTCCAACCGGTTAGGCAGCGTTAGCAAATATACGTCTCCGTAGACTGATTTTTCACCCGACTTGACTGCCTTTTCTGGACCCACCCTGGTATTCTCCGATTTGTTTATCATTTGTTGGTTCTATTCTGTTTTGAAGCGTTTCTGACAGGATCTTATCAGCAACTGTTACCAAAGAGATTCCTCTGTAATTGTTCACATCTGTCATTTCTCCGTTTTTGAGTAGGGGGTGTATCAGTGCGTTCTTTCAATCATCTGGGATTTTTTCTGTTCACCAAATTTCCCTCAGTGTGTTTATCAGTTCCTGAATTACATGACAACCTGCCTCTTTCCACAATTCTTCAACAATTAGATCTTCCCCTGGTGCTTAATTTTTTTATCAAACTCTGAACTATGTTATCTATTTTTATTAATCTGGTGGGTCTTTAGGTTTAATTTCCGTTTGTAGTGAATGGAATTCTTATCTTTCACCAGGTCTTTCACAGTTTAGTAATTTTTAGAAATTGCGTGCCAAACTGTTACAGTTCACTATGTCGTTGAGCCCAATCTTTCCACTTTCACCTTTAAAACTTAGACAAGGAGGTTGGTATTTTGTAGTCTCGTCTTTAAAAGTTTTGTAAAAATTAATTATATTGTACTTTGTGAAATCTTCTTCAATTTGTATGAGTCGACTTTTTTCATATTTTCTTTTAACGTTTCTTATAGTTTTAGACGTTTGTTGTCGGACTGTCTTGAAAGTTCGAAAATTCTCATCGTTTTTACAGGAACGGTTTTTCCTCTCCATGCTTTCAGTCTCTCATTGATGGCCACTTCACAGTCTTCATTCCACTATGTATGTTTCATAATTCGCTTCATAGGACATAGTTCCTGAGCAGATTTAATTACTTTTGTTTTCAGTTCATCCCAATTCTTTGAGTTGCTACTTTTCAAGTTTTCTTTGGATTTCTTTGTTTACTTCCGAGATGTTTCACAATAATTCAACATCAAATTTAATTCTTCTGTTTTTTTCTTTTCTTGGATGTGTTTTGAGGACTGAATCTTATTTTTATAGTTGTGAGACAATGGTCCCTTTCGACACTGGCTCCTATCTTCACCTTGACAATTTGGATCTCTTTTTTGTTCTATGAGGAGATTGCTACATGATCAATTTGGAACTCCCCAAGGTTCGGGTTTGGAGACCTCCACGTTTTTTGTTTTCTGGGCAGATTTTTCAAAGCAGGTAGACAGTAGTTTCAGATTGAAGGCCTTGCACAGTTCAATGAAACTTGTTTTATTTTAAATTAGATATCACGAATAAAAAATAGTTTGGATTCTCATGTGAATTGTTCCTCAGATGTATGGTTAACGCTCGGAAGATTTGAATGAATTTTATATCTACTAATATTTTATTTTTCTTCGTGCATACATTTTTTCCCTGTACACTACACGCAAAGAGGATATGTGATAGCATTCGGTAAAGTGAAAGTTGGGACGAGCCGGGAAACGAACCCGGACTCCTCGATTGACCGCGGGAGTGTTCACCATGTACTACACAACTGTACACCATTTCTACACACACCAAAGTAGTGGAAGGCGGACGGGTGGTGCAGCGGTTAACATCCCTGTGATCAAAGCAGGAGTCCCGAATTCGATTCCCGAATCGCCGCCATATTCACCTGTGCGTATGTTATCACTTTTATTTCTAATTACACTTTCATTTTGATATTTGAGTATTCTAGGGGAGAGACAAGTGCTAACCCTGCACCTTCATGTAACTTTTTGTTGCCCAAATGTAACTGACGCCTTTTTGTTTTGGGTGTGACGTAGGGCGTGTGGAGGAGCGCCTGCCCATCTTACACCTCCTGCTCCCCGCGTGGTTCCGTGATCGCTACGCGGCCGCGGTGGCCAACGCAGGACGCAACTCGCGTCGCCTCACCACGCACTTCGACGTGCACGAGACGCTGTTGGACCTCATGCGTCCGTCGCAGCGCTTGTCACAAGAAGCGGTGCGTCGCAGATCACTCGCTCTCACAGCCAATAAGACCATGCAGCCCCCGCGCAGCATCAGTCTGTTCCTGCAGGTTGGTATTATTCATCAGCATTACCTCTGTAGGCGGTTCCAAATATTCGTCATTCGGCGAGTCCCGACCGACCGCTCACTGAATAGTGTAAGTGACACATTGGCGTCTCAGGTGGCAGTGTTGTCGCTCATCACCAAATCATCCCTTGTTCGATTCCCGATGGTGCATTTTCACATTAATTTCCCAGTTCATATAACTGTGACAACAAACTGTCTGGTAATAATATTGCAAGATTTATGAATTGTTGGAATTTTTTGGGGCCCGTTCAAAAAATCAAATCCCTGATCCGCCTCTGCTGATACACGTATAACCCGCAACGTATCAGTCTTTTGCGCACATCAAAGGAAGCGGAGCAATTGCAAGCATTAGCGAGAGATTTTCGTAATTTGGGATTCGCCGAACGACAATTGTTTGGAGCTGCCTTAAGGTCAGCGACACACCACCGTCGAGAAAATCACCCGTCCTCGACGATCGCCGTAAAAATATATAAAAAGCTGAGTTAAGGAATTATGTGGGTTAGAGCTACTACACGGAAGTACCCCTAAAAAGGTTTCAAATAAGAGTTGAAACCATTCTCTATCCAGTAGCGATGAATGTTTATACTCTTACGTAGAGAATTTTGAATTATTTGATTTTGAATTATTGTGGGCCTTCGGAAGAAACTTTCGCGGGATTAAGTTTTTTCCCATATCTCGGCAAAAGTACCGGCTTAACATAGCTACTTAACACTTACTAAATCATAGCTGATATAAATAGAAAGGCAATGACGTTATTTACAAGAATAATTCAACACAAATACTGTTCTAACGAAAATGGCAGCTGAATCACGTGAATGAAGACAATGCATCATTAGTCTAAGAAAGAGCCAAGCAACAAGATAAATTTATTATCAATTTTTAAAATTTCTAAAATAATTGTCTTCATCCAATAGAAAAACCAATAATTTATATTTGCAAACTAATTACTGACTAATGAAAACTAATTAGGTTAATATTTCCAAGGTTTGTGCGTAGTCGGCAGTTTGACTTAAGTCAACGCGGTACCTTAAATAAGAAAGATAATCGGTCTGATGATACAAGATTAAATAAAACACTTTGCTTTTGATTTCAGATTCCACCCAATCGGTCTTGTGAAGATGCTGGTATTACTCCTCATTGGTGCACTTGTCAAACTAATCTCCCTATTGACAAAGATGCCGCTATCGTTAACAGG
>NNCF01135742.1:0-14293 GCA_002313205.1 Laupala kohalensis | reverse complement strand
CAAGTCTTCGACGAAGAAGGAGCTCGTTTGGGGAAGGATCTGTGAGTATTTTCAAAGTGATTTGACAGGATGTACACGTACACAGAGACAAATAGAAGAGCTAGTCATACTCAGAGATCTGGAGCAAAGTTGAAACAAAGTGCCATATAGCTTAATTCTCAGTTTTCAAAAAGTCTTTATTATTACAACACAACTTCTAATTTTAAAGAAGTAATTTCAGAAGATAAAATTTCCCTTATAACTGTGAGTTATTTGCATTTCGACTATAATTCTATTTTGAAATTAAACCATTCCTGTTATACCTTAGGAATTGTTAACAATGCTTAGTTAATGTTGGAAATAATTATTTTCTTCTTTTATCCTGATGGTTTCAGACTTTATTCACATTCCGTAGGCACTGAGTATAATGCCTGATTTCCTTCTTTGCCAATAACATTTACCAATAAGGAACCATACAATGACGTTTCTACTCTTAAAATTTGATAAATAAAAATAATTTGAACAACAAACATATATTATATATTATAATATGAAAAAAATATTTGTACTCAGGGTGATGATGTTGGAAGCCTACGCGTCAGAAGAAAAAACCATGGCTTACTTTGGTACCAAAGATCAACCTGCTGGCCACTTCCCTTTCAATTTCTTCCTTATTTCAACCCTCTCTAATGCTTCAAAAGCAGAAGACTACGTCAAGCAAATAAATAAATGGGTTGAAAATTTGCCGCCGTACGGTTGGTCTAACTGGGTGGTAAGGATTATATTTGAATAATCTATTTCATAAATATTTATATTCACTCAATTCATATAATTCTTGTTTCACTTATTGATAGCGAAAAGAAAAAAAAAAAGAAAATTTGAAACAATTGTTCTCGTGTTGTCGAATGAGTTGGTATTATGAAAACTTTTCTTTTACTTCCCTTGACAGAATATTGTTATATTGGTACGACAGTTTTACACATTTCATTGAAGAAGGGTTGAAGAGAGAATCTAGAATTTTTAAATTTCTACATTCTGCAGATTCCTATATTTGTGGAACGAGTGAAGTTATAATTATTTATAACAGAATATTTCTGCATACTGATAGATATATAGGAAGGTTTCGTTTTAATAAAGAATTATAGTAATGGTGCCTATCTTGATTTTTCCAATAGCCTCATACATTTGTACGTCAACTACTCAAAGTATTCATAAATTAACGATAATATATAGTTCCCACCATGACGTTAAAATATCATACATATTTATTACTTAATTTAATATTTACAGTTCCATTAAAAAATTACTCATTTCATGAATAAAAATAGATTTATGAGACGCGTTCATAAAATCTTAAATATTTGTGCGCCTGAAGGCAATTTAATACTTTACGTCCAACTCACCTCTTTTTTTCCTTGTGTAACAGCTTGGCAACCATGATAATCATCGCGTGGGATCCAAAATGGGAAAGGAACGCATTGATGCCATCAACATGCTGCTTCTTCTCTTGCCTGGCACTGCCGTGAATTATTATGGGGAAGAGATTGGCATGTTGGACAACGAAAACCTTTCGCTTAAAGACTGCAAAGACCCTCAGGTAACGAGGATACAACAGTTCATTAATCCAGTTGTAATCATAATTTGGTGAGTTAAATGTCAAACGAGAGATAACGCTAAAAATGTATTGACCTGAGCCAGGTACTGAAACGCACGGCAATACCTACATGAGAAACATATAAAACGTTTAAAAAATGATCGGCGATTTTATCAACTAAGAAATAAGAAAAAGTCTGAAAAATTGTAATTACAACATTAAAATGTCGGGTATTAGATGCACAAGTAATTTTTTCATGAATTGATTGCTCGATACTCGTATACGGTGATAAAAAATCGCTTGTTTGTTTGTAAATTGTGGGATGAAAATACTCTTTTTAATAAGAATTTTTTGCTTACCCAAAGTCACTTTAGAAAAATATTGATTTGTTTTTTCTCTCTTTCACAACAATCTCTGTCACTGGAATTATTCTATCCCCTTTTGAATGAACTTTCTGCAGCTTCAACTATTATGTCAGAACTGCCGTTACAGTGTTTAACTACCGCGAGGCGTTTACAGTTTGGTAAGACCTTGCATCTTACACTTCATAATTGCTATTGAGAAGAACTGATACAGATATTAGTTTCGACAATAATAACGGAGTTCTTTTGAGATTTCAGGCACATGAGTGAAGCTATAATTATTTAAGACACAGTATTTCTGCATACAGTTAGATCGGACGGTGTAAATAATCATTCTTTTGTATTTCCTTTCGTGTCACCATTTGTAAGAGTAATACGACAAACTGAGTATGGGGTTGATGTGCACTTACACAATATTTTGTAAATATCATAGGGGCCCTTCAACATAATCTCAAATAGTAATCATATTTACAGTCTGTTTATATCATCATCTTTCCATATCTTCATCATTAACAGTATGTATGTATCAATTATCTTTTGGATTAAATGATAACTAAGAATATTATTCTCTAATCTCAGGCGTGCCCAGTCGGAGTAGACAATCCAGAAAAATACTACCAGGAGCACACCCGTGACTTTGAACGTACGCCTTTTCAATGGGATGACACAGACTTCGCAGGTCAGTAACGTGGTATCTAAGATTATCATTCTGATTTCTTAGGATATCCAAAGAATATAATATCAAATAATAATAAACATATTTACAATCTATATCTTCATCGTCTTTCCTTATCATCATTAACAGTAATGAAAGTATTTTTAATGTCAACTATTGATGGTAGATTCATTTTACTAAAATACCAATGTATTACGCCATAGATTAGTACTAATTCTTTTGATGTCAGTTCAAACATTTTTAAATTCAGTATTAAAAAATCGAAAGAATTTTGAAAATTGTCAAAACTTTACACATACCTCATATTGGCTTAACCAGTGACCATAAACGGATCTAATACAACGGCTGACGAAAAATAGCTAATAACAACCGGCATACAGGGACTTCACTAGGCCATTTTAAAATATAATAGGAAGTGTTAAAGAAAAATTAGTTATGTAAAGTATTAAGCTAAAAAACAATGGACTCTCCATATATTTTAAGAGTTACGATTTATAAACTTTAAACTCTGAATAATTTATAGTCCGATAATATTACGTACTTGTGAACTATCATGTTTGTGATTTATTAAATATAAATTTGTTGACATTGTACTACGTAGCTAACTTTGTATCCGCATCATTTCAATAAGCGTCTGCGTGAAGATTCGTTATCGGAATTGATGTGCTAGTCCCTCGCTTGCTTCTTGAGAGTAAATTAGTTTCTTGTCCTCCACGTGGTCATTCGCAGACAATAAATATTTTTTCTTCGACAAAATAAATATTTATTTACTCATATGCAATGAAATGTTATAACAGAAGACGCAGCATTCGGATCATGATTAGAATATAGTAATCAAATTTAAAATTATGTCAAATAATTTTGTGAGGTGAAATAGCAAATTATGTCAAGACCAAACAATACTGATGTTTGAGAAATGGTTTAAACTAATATTATTCAAGACGGCGGATGCGGTAAAATATACGTTCTTATTTCATTTCATGACGTCAGAGAATAAAGGCCAAACACAAATCATTAAAATTAAAAAAGAATATTGGAGTTCTTTTGAAATTACAATACCATACAACATTTTCCATAAAAACCTGTATTAAGTCGTAGAAATCAAGTACTAATTAAAAAAACTACTTTCAGGTTTCTCAAATGTCTCAACATGGTTACCCGTAGCAGAGAACTACGAGACATTAAATGTGAAAATGCAACAGAATGATGAGAAAAGTCACCTTTCAATATATAAGAAACTGGCAGAACTCAGGAAATCACATGTTATACAATATGGCAAACTGGAAGTGAAAAATTATAACAATGTTCTTGCTTTCCTAAGGTAAGGTTTCGGTTTCAGTTTATTTTACTCGTGCAATACATTAAACGAGAAAAATAAAGTTGGCGAGCCCTAAAGCCACAAGTGAAAAAGAATTAAACGAGAATGAAGAGTGAATACTTTTGCTCAGATATTAATGAATATTACGAACTGAAATTAAGAAAGCTTATACCTAATTGCACACTAGAATGTGTAAGGAGTGAAATTATTTGGGTACAAGAGGCTTAAAAATGCCCTCTTACATAAAACTACAATAAAAGTTTTCTGTTTTTCTTAGACAAGATGGAAAAGAAAGCGTAGTGGTCCTCATTAATCTTGACAAGGATAAAGAAGAAACAGTGAACGTCATGGAACATTTTGGAGAAGTCGGTGATCTAAAAGTCTACGTTTCTTCCCAATTCGAGTAAGTATATGAAAATGTATCGTGGTAATTAATATATAGTCCAAAGAAACAAAGTTCGTTCGAGATTCCCTGAAACGACGACGTTAGTTTCCATGATTCGAACGCTATTTACATTGGCACATACTTTTTGTTGACTTCTACAGGAGAAACGTACCAGTTCATGGATAACACAAAACGTTTTACTCTCAGGTATAATTTTGGAATTCTGGAAATCCATTACATATGATATTGAATGTCTCTATAATAATACTGTAACGACTTGGTAATCGAAGTAATGCGATTATATTAAGATTTTCTCTGAAGACAAGTCACAATCACGCACAGTAAATAATTTTTCCAGCGATTTGATCTCATTTCATTAAAAAATAAACCAATATACACACCATCTCTAGTTATGAATCCTTTCTCTTAAAAATTCGATTTGGGATCAATAATATCGATATGCATCGATAATTAGAGATGAAGTACATAAGGAAAAAGTTGCAGAAAACAATTTGTTCCGCTGAATATGAGACAAGTCAGTCGTTAATGAGCATCGTAAATGTAATCAATATTTTAAAATGACGTATAGCACGTTTTACTTAATTGTTTCCATTTCACAGAGACACTGATTTGGATTTGCGAAAGGTAAAACTCGGTGGTTCAGCAGCAGTCGTGTTTCGAGGAGAGCGTTATAAATGGTGGCAGAAAGGAATCGTCTACCAGATTTATCCTCGATCCTTCAAGGACTCTGACGCAGATGGCAATGGAGATCTAAAAGGTAAGAATTTCGACCTCCGCTTTCGATTTGTGAAGCTCTTTCAGTTCCCCTCACACAACTATTTGCAAAGTATTAAAATAAATATTCATTAAAACAAATAAAACACTTTCAATGATTACACATTCATAAATACTTCAGATGTGTTATGAAGTAATTTAGTGTTGAAACCCGCCAATCATAAGAATAGATTAAGAAGTACAGATAAGTTTCAACAAATATTTAGGGCAGTAAGAAATATCATATAAGAAGTACAATAAACATTTAAATTATACCATTGAATATCATATAAAATTTATTTTCGAAACTGTCAGAGGAATATTTTAGAAGACCGTTGGCTAATCAAAAATAAGAATCAAAAACATAACATGGCGTAACAGCGATATAAGCCACATAAAGGTTCGTTTTGCTTCTAGAAATGTTTTATGTTAAATTTGTCGGTTTCCTTACTTATGTGCCATATCAATTTATTGTCTGTCAATGGTTCTTCATTATTCATACCTAGGATATTTACTGTCCAAGAGCGACATATATACTTAAAAAATTGATATATTTTAGGAATTACTTCGAAACTTGAGTATTTGAAAACATTGGGAGTTGCTGCTCTTTGGCTGTCTCCCATATATACATCTGGAGATATTGATGGAGGGTACGACATCAGTGATTTTAAAAATATAGACGAAATGTACGGAAATCTTGAAGACTTCGAAAACATGGTGAAAAAGGCCCATGAATTAGGTAAGTTAGGTTTTCATCCTTCCTAAATATATCTTCCATTCCCTTTCAATAAATGAATCGATGTTGACAAAAATTGATGTCATTCTTTTTTATTCTGAGGCATTTGGTTAAAAGTAAGTAGCATAAATACACGTACCATACAATTATACATACATCTTGTTCATGCGTTTATTTCTTATATGCTGAAAGCAGAAATAATATTAGTCAGTGTTTGTACTATTTTATTCCACATTAACACATTTCCGTTGCTTAATAATAGAAATTATAGTTAGGATCAATAAAATGTTTCTACACCCAAGGTACACAGTGACTTTTATTTAATTTTCATTGATTGGAGACAATTTTGGGGAAGGTGGGCAAAATGGCCAATCTAAGGGAAATATAATTTTCCCCTATGATTATTGATAGGAGCTTGCCGCATATACATTTTAAATCGACATTTTAAGTTACCGTGCCACGCACTTGTAATTAAGATGAAAATGTTATGTTATTACTTAATTAATAATAGTAATGTTAATGAAATAAATTACAATTGAATATTTTCTAACCGGAATAAAAAATTAATATTTGTCCTTTTTGTAAACAGTCCCAGTTTGCATGAATTCGTTACATCATGATTTTGATATATTGTTGATATTTATTATCTTTGCCTCTGTTCCTTGACTATTTTTTAAAGTGATAAATTAGTACAATTACATACTATTACTCGATTGAAGTATAGTAAACTACGTATTTTTACCATTCCGGTACATACACATTCTAAGTTATTTTATTAATACTGATTTTATTAGTTTGTCATTTACGCGAAAATGATAGAAGAAATTAAATACCTCATTGTTAGTTTAAAAAACGAATAAACATTCAAAAATAGTCATTTTTTCCTATGAAATACTTTTACTCTTTGTAAGGAGTGTAATTGGTTTCAAGTAGAATAACATTAACACCAACGAGTTACTCATCGGCAAATCTAACTCTATTTTCGTGTTGTTTGTAGGTCTGAGGGTTATTCTTGACTTTGTTCCCAACCACTCCAGCGATTTGCATGAATACTTCCAGGATGTTCTAGAAAAAGGAGAGGAGAGTGAATATTACGATTATTATGTTTGGAACGACACACCTAATAATTGGGTAAGAATTGATTTAAAGGTAGAATTTTTTAAAGAAATGTGAGTCTGTATTTCAATATTATAGACGTAATTTTTTGTTTATTCACGTAATTTTTCATATAAATTATATGTGAAATTAACCATATACTACAATTCAAAACGCAATATAACAATCCCTCATAGAATTTTCATTAAAATATAGGAAATTAACATTAAATTCTCAAACCATTAAAATTATACAACCATGAATCATTACAATATTTGTTTCTACAGCGTCAGACAAAATTTATACGTTCATATTTTTTACACGTTCTATTTGTTTCTGAACCTATTTCTCTATTTTCTTATTTCCAAATAAGAATATAAGTTCTACGCAGTAACATGACTGTAGCATTGTAATTTTTCCTATAATTACATTAGTAATATTGCGCGTAACGTGAATTTATCACAGATATAAGTACAGTAATCCATAAAATAAATTGTCAGGCAGGATAAAATTAATTATAACTAGCGGCATCCAAGGCCTTTGAGCACGTAATCTCGTACAGCCCGAAGTAACTACGCACATTTTATCACAACCTGGCGGTTGTATCGCATACGCTCACAACGATCCGGCTTCTTTTCAGTAGGTCCCAGAATGAGATGAGCAGTATCCAAAGGAATAGCGTTGAATCACTTTGGAGCTGCGCGTTGTGTTTTCGGAAGTTTTGAGAATTTTGGCATTTCATTACATTTTGTGCGTATTCATCCTTGTTGGATTCTTAAATAAAATAAGCTGGCTTCCATCATACTTTAATAACTCAAAACGTTAATTTCCTGTCTGCGGTCACATGCACACGAAGTTCACTTACTCCGCAGTCAGCGAATGATGTTAACGGTCCTTACATCAGGACTATATTTTACTATATTATTTCTTTATGAATCATAACTTTATATATGAATAATAATTTTTATTACAATACATGTCTTATATCACTCATTTATTCCAGTTTATCTAAATCGTATTGTCTACGAATGCGTCATCACGAGGTTCATTTTTTAATGATTTTCCTTTACTGGTTCTTTTCGTTTACTGAGTCTTTCAGCATTAATCGTCCGTTACTCAAGAAGGCTGGTGCTTATCTACTTCATTGCCAGTATTTCGTTCCACCTTCTATTCGTCTCTAATCATCCCTGTTTCCGTCACGATTTGTAATAACATGTCATACATAACCTTATTGCCCATTAATTTGCTTCTGTCCTTTAAATCAATGAGTCCCGCTTGTTTTACACTCTACAAAAGCTGCCTCATTTCTTTTCCATTAAGTACACATTCCCTGGGTACATGATTCTCATCCTCGTCACTCTAACCGCACATCCACATGACTCTTCCAAATCTTAAGCACTGACCAACATATTAGACCGCGGGCGTAAGACACTTCGATCGTGCAGGACGGCACGGAATGGGGAAAACATTGCCCGATAAATAAAACTAAAGGACAATATTAATTTTTTGTAACGAGAAATTTTGATTCTTATCACCAAATTTATATTATATCAAGATGGAAAAAATAAATAGTATATTTCTTATTTTTAAAAAGTATTTTTAATGTTTAGTGTTACAATATTTTCTTTTTCACGTTGTAGTGTATGACGGGGTAATTACGAACACAATTTTCTTTTTCCCCTCACTGGACACAATGCGTGAAATATTAATTCTGACAGTGTAGATTTATAACAGAATGTAGAGCCCCCTAACGTTTAAAAAAATTTGATGTAAAATGTACTATCACTCGCGGGTGGTAGAGAAAGTTACGACGTTCGCTTACTGTTCGCGGATCGCCAGTTAGCACTGATATACATAAATAATTCAAAATTAACATGCTGCAATATGAACACTATTACATATCCATTCAAGTACTCTTCATCCATTATGCGTCAAGGGCTCTTCCATCCCCTAGTCTCATCGAAGTTGCCATATTTTTATCAACTGTCTAGCGATTGTCGTTTTGAGTTATCATGTATATCCACTACTTCACAATTTCATGATACTTACAAACCTTATGTAGCTTCCTTTGAAAAGAAATCAGAACTAGAAGAATATGATATTGGGACTCGTATTGGACTCTGGGAAAATTTTCCTCGTATTTCCCCTTCTTCACTTACATCATTATTTATAGGTGAGAAATAACGCAATCAGACATTTCACAGTCAGAATACTTTCAGGTCTCGCTTCACTGAAATTTCGAGCACATCTGTTCACGCTATGTTCAATTGCTAATTTCAGATTTACGTCTACGCACAATAACATTCTTTCCCAATATCGTGCTTCCAAGTAAACAACCGAGAAATTATACTTTCGTATATTAATCGTTTACTACGACTAAGATTAAACGATCTCGAGGCATCCTAAGACTAGTCGTGAAACCAAAGTTATCACAGAATTCGCGTGCACTTCCTCGCTGATCAATAAAGCTTACATATCATTGAAACACTATCGACCCTTCATCCTATCAAGTGAAATTCTTGAAAACAAACAAACGTAATATTAGTGAATAAGTTTGAGATGTTCTGAAATGGATAAGTCATATGTTATGAATCTTCGTAAATGATGTTCCCGTCAGGGTTTCAAAATAAGAATAAGAGGTCCCCATTCAACGATTATTCATTCCGGTTATCCCGAGAGTTTTGCAATAGAAACAACCTCAAATTCTTTTTGAATATTTCACTTTTGTGTTTTTTGTTTCTTGCCCGTTGATTCAAGCATTCTTAGTACAAACAAAATGTAACGCATCAATTCAAAAATGTCGTGTATGATCGAGCGTTAGAGGTAAAGAAATCTTCTCGTTTATTATACATAACATATAATGAGTACAATATCGTATATGTTTTTCGTGTATTCTTCTAAAGGATTTTTTTGTCAAACAAAAAAAATTACTTTTTCAGACGAGTGTTTTCAATGGGTCTGAGCCAGGAACAGCTTGGTCAAAACCTACCAGAAGAGAAAATGACACTAGAACAATTCACGATACCGTTAAGGAAAAATATTTTCTGCACCAGTTTCACGAAAGGCAACCTGATCTCAACTACAGAAATGAAACATTAGTTAATTATATTAAGGTAAAATGATATAAAACATGAATATGGCATGCGTACTACACATTTATAAAGAAATTTCTTCTAAAATTTTCATAACATTCAGTTGCAACTATTTCTGGAAAATAGTTTCCTAAGTTTCGAATGACTCAATACTTACAGGAAAAATATTTCAAAGACTGTGACGGTCGCGTAATTTGTTCTCTCTACAAATTTCTAATTTTATTGTTCAATTCCGTTTCACTAACAAATTGACTTAAAAAAATTAATAATAATAATAAAATTTCTGTCCCTTGAAAAAAACCTGAGGTTTTTAAAATATATGATAAAAGTATGAACGTGTAACGTCTGCTTGAATAAGAAAAATATTATACGGAATTCAGCCAAGTCTTGAACTGTAACTTCGTTAAGAGAATGAAAATCAATAGAACGAATTTTTATAAATAAATGTAAATAAAAAGGAAGCTATTAGTTATTTTATATTATGCAAAACAGAATTAAGACACTTGAATACTTACGCTTTCCAAATATATAAAACGTAAAGTCTAACTAGAGGTACAGTGTCAATAATTAAAAAAAGCAGATAAATTCAAAATCTAAAAATACTTCTTTAATATAAAACTTTACCTCCACTTTCTGAAATATTAAATATTACATCTTGATTATTTTTTTGGAAATACTAATAACATCTACCGTCATCAATATTACAAATAACAGAAACTCTAATGACAGAGAATTTTGCATCGTCTTTATTTGACATCGACATGACTAATTCGCATATTGTTTTAAATAACAGACAGTGCTTCAATTTTGGATAGAAAAAGGAGTTGATGGATTCCGAGTAGATGCAGTGCAGAATCTATTCGAAGATAAAGACTTTACAGATAATCCTCCTGATTCCCAATTATATACCACTCACCAGAATGAAACATTCGACATGGTACAACAATGGCGTGAATTAATTGATGAAGAATCTAAAAAACAGGGAAGAGACTTGTAAGTATTGGTTAATATTTCCGGATTATTAAGAAAATTGATTCGGAAAATGTTGAACGGAAAGCTGAAATTTTTCATCTAACTGATGCACGAGTATTTAAAGAAAATATTTTAAAGTCATTTTGTGGGAAACAGTATTTCACAAATTGAGGCACCATCATTAAAATTCTTACCCCAAAATATATTTTCTCTGTATGTTATCCGAAATCACAAATAAGTGTACAATATTAATTTAACATGTTATCATGCAGGGTACTAATGTTGGAAGTGTGGGCAAATCCTGATATCCTCATAAAGTATTTCGGAGAAGAAGACAGACTTGGCGCTCACTTTCCATTCAATTTCTTTTTAATTGAAGATTCTATTGATGCAGAAAGTGCTAAGACTTACATAGAGAAATGGCACCAAGCGCTACCCTCGTTTGGCTGGTCTAACTGGGTGGTAAGTACAATGCATTAGTACGATTTTATAGTAGAAATATAATAATCAATACAATGGTAGTACAGTACAACATTTCTGAGGTGAAATGACGCCACAGTGGTGGTAGACAAGAAGTGTAAAGAGCATGCGTGTGGTTGTACCCTTCCCACCCGTAGGTCTCACACGCGTTTTCTTTCTCTTCTTCACGCGCAAGAACTACTTCCATTATTCCACAACAGAAAAATCGCACAGTACAACTACAGTTGGAAAAGAAACCTATTGCTGTTGCGTAATAGTAGCTTTCCGTCGTACTGAACCACGGCAGAGCGCAGGTTCCATACACTACAGGTTTTCCTTACTGATAAAAAAAATTACGGTCCTCGGTTAACCGACATTCCATCTTCTCAATCTTCTCCATTTCATATTTTCCTCAAAAATTAATTTCTTGGGAACATAAGAGATATTGATGTATTGTAAGATGTAAGGTTGTCTTACGTAGACTCGTGGAATTAAATTCATATCATCAAAAAGAGAAAAATAACAACAAATATGGTGACTGTTTTTTTTCATATGATGATAATTATCAGATAACTAAGTGTTAAGATTAACTTTTTTTACATTCATTGAATAAAACATAAAAGTAACTTCTGTCATATCTAAACATTTTAAAATTCATTTTATACTATTCCCTCTATTTAGTTCCTTAAATCAATAAGAAATATTTTCTACTTCTTATTATTCTTTTTTATATACAATTTATCTCTCTACTTAAATATTGATCTTATGATGTTCGACAAATAAAATGACCTTCATTTAAGTCTGAATCATTCTTATCTAAACGAAAATTAAACAGAAGAACAAAAGAGAATTTTGTTCACATACACTGTTTAAATACGTCCTACTTATAAAACTTATTTATCACGCAAAAACATCAATATTCATTAATTTTCGTATAAATATTTCTTTGACCGTAGTTTCATAAAAGTCTTTCATCATATTCACAAAATATAACATAATGGTTTTCTTTTTCATTTCGGAATCCATACAAGTGCCATGGGACGTAACTATTTCTAACACATGCTTTTTTATATACCACGTCATTAATGAAATTATTGCGATTCATTCATCACCAAAGTTCCGAAAATACTTACGATGTTTTCAAATTACAACATTTTTATAGATTGGTAACCATGATAAACACCGAGTTGGGTCCCGTTATGAAGAAAATCTTATCGATGCCATGAACATGCTAGTCACACTACTTCCTGGCACAGCAGTAACCTACAATGGAGAGGAAATTGGTATGCTGGATAATGATAAATTAAACATCACGGACTGTCAAGATAAGCAGGCATGTCCACCTGGAATAGACGAAGAATATTACAAAAACAGCAGTCGTGACTTTCAAAGGACACCTTTCCAGTGGGATCACAGCGCAAACGCAGGTACGATTCCGAGAATGATCTACATCGTTTGTGTTCTTCTTCAAAAGACAACTACATTTTTCCTTAATATATATCATTGGCAATATATTGTATTTTACATAAAATATAATAGAAACGATACTAACCTTCTTTACTTAAAAGGTGAGGAATATAGGATACATTTTCAATCTTACAAGACTTCTTTTGGAAAAGAAAAAGTTTTCTGATACACCCGCCGTATGCTTATTTCCAATAACTTTTACTTCTCGTAGAATTATTTTCTTGTTATATTTGTATTTGAAAATATAATCTGAGCGTGATTTATACGGCGCGTTTGTTAAACAAAAACCACAACAACAATACAAGCATACGAAAAAGTTTGATATATTTTTACCAAAACATTTATTCGCTCCATTTCCCCATGTCAAAAAAATTCATTACGATTAATTAATACCAAGGGCTCCAATGGACAGAAATATACTAGCGATACTATTGAACTTGAACCCGGAGAAATATTTATTTGGGTTGGTACGCGGTTAGAATGTCCATGAACTAAGTTTCATAACCAACTTTATTTATACGAACTATATTTGTGCCCAGTTCGTAATTACACAGTATCTGGAACATATCCGAATAATGTAAATACGTTGTGTGTTTTCATTCCTAGGATTCTGCGACAAATGTGATCCGTGGCTTCCAGTCAGCGATAACTACGTCGAAATAAACGAAGAGGATGAAGATGAAGTGAGAACTAGTCATCTGTTTGTATATAAGAAGCTTGCTAAATTGAGATCTGAAGAAGTCATCCAGAATCCACTTTATCCTGAAGTAAAAATTCTGGAGGACGATGTCTTAGTGTTTGCAAGGTACAGTTGAAAGTAATATATACATCTATTCATAAAGAAGTTGAGACGTTGGCAAAGGTCAAGGGTTTAACAAAACCATTTGATTAAAAATGAATGCTTTAGAAAAAAATATTTACAAGCTTTTACCTGTTTGATAACTTGAAAATATTCTTAATTTGTTTCTTTATTATTTATTGTTAAAATATTTAATATAATTATAATATTTATAAGATTCTTTAAATTACTTGGCAACCCAACATCTCTCCTTATTGGATCTTTTACTCAAATTATCCCGTTAAGTGAAAACGAAGATCTATTCAAAAAAAGGTCATAAAGTTTAAAAATCATTGTTCATTTCAGAGAAAATGAAAGCTACGCATATTTGGTCGTTGTCAACTTTGGAGACAAAAGTAGAATAGTTAACATAGCAGAAGAATACGAACATATAGGATCCGTGAAAATATACGTCGCCTCAAATGAATTTGTGTAAGTATAATTACTGTTCTTAAATCTTCTAGATAGCAATACAAATAAATGCATTCTGGAAATTCCAGAATTATGAAATCGATTAAGCGAGTCGAGAATTCCATCATCATGATA